>PVKA01027432.1:0-30553 GCA_004027165.1 Ctenomys sociabilis
ACAGAGAGCAATCTGGTGAAGCATTGGCCGTGACTCATCCACATGGATGACACAGACAAAGGAACTACAGAATAATGTACAGGACTACAAGATAAACCCTGAGAAGACTTCAATGACCACATAGGAAATATAAAGTTCATGTGTTGGTATATAAGTTTTGATCTACCTAGGTCTTAACCATCCAGCAGAAAAGTATAAATGTATAAAAATGAAGAATACATCGTGAGCCCATAATATTTTTTTCAATTTTATTTATTTATTTATTGAGCCCATAATATTAAGCTGAGCTGTAAATGGATATGGTCGACAATTTCTTTGAATAACTCCCTATGGTTGCAGAATGCTGGACTGTGTTGGATTGTGGTGTCGAGTTCAAGCACCTAAGGTAGTTGAATGTCAATGTTGGGGAAATTTTAAATCAAAACCATAACATTCTGCCCTTGACCTCCAAGATCCATCTCATTCTGCAAAGTTCATTTCATCCATCTCTAAGAGTTGCCAAAGTCCTAACAGTTCTAGCTTCACTGAAAAGTTGAAGACCAAAGTTTCCAAGACTCAAGGCAAATTCTTAGCTGTGAGCTCTGTAAAAATCAGAAAGAAAGTTTAGCACTCCCAACATTCAGTGGTACAGCACTGAATGAGCAAACATCTCAGGGACTATAATTTCAAATGAAAACTTTACAGGTTTGTACCTGTGAAGAATGAGCTTGCAAAGAATAGAATCTGGCTGCTTTTAAGCAAAATACTTGACTTTGTTTTACATGACCACAACTTTACAAGTGCTTTCTTGTCTGGCCAAACTGAATTTTTCAAAAATTGTTCAACTTGGCTCTTTTGTCTCATTTCTCAAAATGGATCTGGGTAAAAGTAGCCAGTGGTACCCATGCCACACCCTGAATGCTGAGCTACCTGGAGATTTTCTTTGATAAATTGATTAATCCTCCATATTTAAATTCAGCTTCACACAGTCTTGGGACATGGGCAGAATATAGACAACTTCCTTTCCAGAGTGTTATATACATAGTCTCTAGCCCAATTCCTGATACATCTTCATCCCCAGCTGAAACTTCCTGAACTTGTCATTTACTGTCTGCATTCCTATCAGCATTCTGACTATCCCATCAATCCCTGCTTATTTTGCTTAGAGCACACTCGGCTGTGTAGCATTTCCAAACCTTTCCAAACTCCTCCCAAAGACTTCTAACCATCTTGTCAGGTTAGTGCTATTTATGATGTCAATTAGAGGATATAAGCCTTCCTCTAAATACCAATTTTGTTGAAGCCACAATTTCATCATGTAACGATCTTTGCCAATGATTCCAAACATAATTTCCACTGTGCAAATAAAGTTTGTTTCAAAAATATGTTCTTATCTTTTTTTTTCTGGTTCTAATTTTTTGTGGCCTTTTGTAAGAATATATATGATTTGTTTAATATCAGTTCTGGTTCAGATGCAGAGATTTCATTACTTATTCTGAATAATCAATTTTTCCAAATTCCATACAAGAGCTTGAAAAGAACACATGTTCTCAGTCGGGGGCAGACCTCCTCCATAATGAGTCAATGATAGTCCAGTATGTTCTCTTGTCTCTTTTGCACCTCCCCTGTTTTGTTTGCTCAGATCTCTTGAGCTTGTGGGTCTGTGAGCATCCAGGATGCTTCTCTGTTTGCTCACACAAGTGGGCCTTTGCCCAGGTCTGGGGAATATTCCCTTACCTTGGCTGGGACTTGTGAGGTAAGCTGCCCTGTCTGAGTGGGAGCCATGGGCTGAAGGGAGTAGAGACATGGTAAGTGATTCTCCCGAGGTCTTTACTTCATTGTTGCAGCTGCAACATCACTGCAATTTTACATGGCTGATCTTATCAGCTGGCTCCCACTTGGCTTGGTCCTGGGCATGCAGGTCCTATTTGGAAAGGAGCCAGCAGGAAAGACCCCCCTACAGGGATTTTGAGCCCTCATGGGCCATTGCTTGTGGTGTCCTCCCTGCTAACCACTGGCTCTCCTTTTTTTTGGCTCTCCTGAAAAGCTCTCTCCACCTCTGCCTTGCCTGAGGTCCACGAGAGACAATTGCACTGAGAACACAGGTTTTTCTTGAAAGAAGAGATTTGAGCATATCATTGCAACCATGTTCCTAGCAGCAGCACTGCAAGTCAAGGTGGAAGAACCCATGTGTCCATCACAGATGAGTGGATATACAGTGATACACACACAGTGGAAAGATTTTCAGCCCTAGGAATCAAGGAAATGCTAACCTAAACTACCCTATACATGGACCTCAAGGACACTACGCTGAGCACAAGGGACAGCTACAGTGATGCCACTGCGTGAGGTGCCAAGGGTAGTCAGGTCCACATTATCAGAAGGTAGGAGGCAGCAGCCAGGAGTTAAAGCTAGCATTTAATGGCATGTAATATTTGTTAGGGATAATCACACAGCAGTGAAGGTGGTACAGTGTGAATGTACTGTACATTCTATCAGTACTGTACTGTTACTGCCACTGAATTATACTAGAAAGTGGTTAAATGGTAAATTGATGTTGCATGCATTTTACTTCTAAAAAAATTTAAATGGCATTAATTTTGGAACCAATCTACCTATTCAACTCCTGCCTGGGCCTAAGCAGCTTGCTGCCCTGCACCTGTACCAGCTTGTTCTGTGAGCACCTGTGGGGACTTAATGTGGGAGTTGTCCCAAGTCTCCTTCAAGCCGAGCACTGGTCAGTCCTCAATGTCCTTGGGGGTTCTGGGCCTTCCTGTGACCGTTAGGCCCTCCCTATGACCTTCCTCGGCCCTTTACTGTAATCTTCCTTGTCCACCTGTGAGCTTCAGGCCCTTTCCTTTGTTGTTCGCTGCTCCTAGACTGGGGTTCCTGTCCAGAAAATAATGCCGGGACCCAGGCTCTGGCACTGTGCTTTTGGGATGAGGTTCCCATGTGAGAGGAATGGATGGGACAGAGAGGTGCAGGCAGGAGCAGACCGATGTGGGTAGGATGGGGCAGGTGTGAGCAGGAATGGACCGGAGGGGACAGAGCAAAGAGGTATGGGCAAGAGGAGACAAGTGGGGACAGATGTGGGCAGGAAGGAGTGTGCATGTGGAGCAAGCCGGTGCAGAAGGTGAGTGTGCCTCACATCAGGACGCTCTTTGGCACCTCACCCTTCCTTGGGTGTCCCTATGGTGCCTGTTGTCTTGCAGCATGGCCGGGTAACATTATGCCAGAGTGCACCACCAGAGGGCGCCACGAACACACGTGCTGGTGGTGCATTTCAGAAGGACGTGCATCTGGGCTGAGTCTGTTGTCCTGCTGGGGCACAGTGGCTCCCTCTTTATTTCTCCCTTGGAGGAACCTTGTTTTTAGAGATGCCAACATTTCCAGCCGCCCTGTGTGGAACTGGAGTAGTGGACACCTACGCTGTGCCAGACAGAAGCTGTGTGATTTTGTGCATGGCTTTGAGCCAGAGGTTTCTCTACACAAAATACACATTTGTCAGCATGACTGTATGTATCCTATGTGTACACGGACATGTGCATGTGCGTGCTCACACACACTTGTGTATTTGTGCCTGTGTACATGTATATGCACATGTGCTTGCACACGCCTGTGGGAGTGCTCATGTATTTGTGTATTAATGTGGCATGTGCACCTGTATGCTCACATTTACATGCCTGCACGTGTGTGTGTGTTTCTGAATGTCTGAAACACACACACACACACACACACACATGAGTGTGCCTCCATGTGTCAATGCAAGTGTGCACATTCATGTTTGTGTGCACACCACTGAAGGTTAGGCCTGGCCTATGGAACCCAGGGTCAGGCTGGGACAGGAGGTGGGGGTGCTCAGGTCCCGTAGAGCTGCCCTGGAAGAACAGCAGGACCCATGACACTGACCACTGGGCAGGGAGTGGGGGAGTGCACTCCAGGAGATTTCCCAAAGGTGCTGGCCCGAGCCGTGCAAGGCAGATGCTCCCAGGCCCGAGCCCCTCCTGTCATGGCATCTGCCTGGGATGCCTGATTCTCCAAGTGTGAGCAGCAGCCCTTCCGGAAACTCATGGTGGGGGTGGGGGTCTGATTACATCCTGGAGTACGACCTCGCTAATGCAATCAGGAAGTGTTCCGGGGCTCCAGCTGCAGTGCTGGCGGTGGGCGTCCATCCATGCTGCTGGGCCACAGCTCTCACCAGGCAGGAGGCGCCCAAGACCCTGCAGCCAGCTGGTCCCTGGGAGGAGCTGTTCGGCCTCATCTCCTTCTTCCCTGGCTCTGAATTGATTCAGAATCACAGAGCCTTCGTCTGTCTGGAGAGAACAGTCAGCAGTGAAGAGTCAGCACTTTGGAGAAGTCTCCAGAATGCAGCCGTTTTCCATCAAGGTCAGACTCTTACTTGGAATTTTTAAGAGAAAGCTTTTGGGGAGACTCCAGGCTTCTCCACACTGAGGTGATACGCTGTGGCCCGAGCCTGGGGCGTGTTAGTTTCCAGACTGCCCACCAGCATCACTGACTGCTAAGGGGTCGGGAGGCTGGAAGGGATGAGATCACGTGCTCCTTGTCAGCTCTGGAGTCTTCTTCTTCCCAGGAGAGTAGGGGGCAGGGGTGCTGCAGGCAGGATTCTTTTGTGGTAGAGCTCTGGTGTACAAGGGAGGAAGCCTTGGGGCACTTTGGGTACCCAGGAGGCCCTTCTCCATTGTGTCTGGTGGCCAGTGTGTCCCTGTGCCCCTCGTCCCATGGGTACCAGCTGAGTCAGCTTCGTGAGGCCTAGCAATTCCTTGTGATTACAGTAGAGAGGGAGGGGAGGCCCCTGTGGAGGTCACCTGTCCCTAGGAGGGCTTTGGGGAACCTGGGTTTCAGACTGAGACCCAGAAAGGCAGAACCCACCACGGAGACAGTCAACCATGCAACATAGGGCTTAGGGATGTGGGACAGGGATGGGAGAGGTGCTGTCCAGGACACCAGCGCTGGGTTCTCTGACTCAGGCTACATGAGCCAGAACCTCTGCCTCTATGTGTGACATTTGCAGGGTCCTCCTGAGGGTCAGGTTCCTCCTGAGGGTCAGGTTCTCAGAAGTGTCACTTCATGGTCTGAGGAAACCCTACCCAAGTTCTGCATCTGGAGCACCACCTGTCAGGAGTCTGTGCACCACCAGTTCTTAAGAACACTCCTACCACTCTCTCCTCATGGCAGGAGGACCACAGGGTCCAAGAGGCTCCATGACAGGCGACTGGACCACGTCTGTAGGCCACGCATGCTGTGTGAGGTGTAGGGAGGGTGGGTCAGCTTTACAGGACCCACAACCATGACACTGAGTGAGGGCACTGCCTCTGCCCCGGACCCAGCCCAAGCCTGTGATGTCCCTGCAGGTATCATGGGGGCCCTACCCACTGCCTTTGTGTTCCTTTCCTCCTAATGCTTGGCTTCACTCGCCAGATCAGAATCAGATGTGTCTTTCTGGCTGGAGAGAGGTTGGGTCCCCTGGGGCACATCAGAAACTCAGTAATGCTCTCAGGTTCTGTATTAGCACCAACCATCCCAGGAAGAGTTTCAGAGTCTCCTGAGATATGGCAAAAGCTTTGTCTCCGTTCCTCTTGCCTTGGCCTCTGGGAAGCTCAGGCAGGCTTGGGATGGATGCCAGGCCACCCTCCTTGGGTCCCTGGAGCAGCCTGGCCCACAGCCTGGGCCTGGTCCACTCCTTGCACTATGCCTGCCCCTGGAGGAGGCTGGGCCCTCGGGACAGGGTGAGGAAGCCGTGTGTGGTGCGGCTGGAGAAACAGCAGGGATGGGCTTCAGGGCAGTGGCGGGATCTGTGCTGAGCTTCATCCCACACAGGAAGTCGTGGAGCAGAGACAGGAAGGACGGGGTTGAGCAGGGGCTGCCGTGGATGGGGCTCCAGGGCTGAGCAGCACCTGTCGCTCTTCCTCCATCCCCTCCTGGTGTCTGCTCCACCCTCTGCCCCAGGCCCGACCTTTGGGTAGCTTTGTTCTCTGTTCTTGTCCCTTGGCCCCTGCTGCAATCCCTGGCCTCTGTGCAGGGCCCCTAAGGCCAGGTGGAGTGAGGGTACCCAGTTTCTCTGGGATCCAGATGAGGATGCCAGGTGGGGTGCACAGGGCAGTGTTGGGGTGCAGGTGCTCTGCACATCTATACCCCTGTGTGTGAATCGCTCATTAAGTAACTTGCATCTTCATCTGGGGGCACTGCTGTCCTAAATGCCCAACAGCTGGAGGCAGCCAGAGAAGCACTCTCCCTTTGTCAGCCTCAGAAATCCTCCCTGGGCAGCAGAGAGATTTACTGTCCTGTCAGGGAGGCCATCGCTCATCAGACAGGAGGAGAGGCAAGGTCGTTCTGTCAGGCGGCATGGAAGGAGGGATTAAATCATCTGGGGATGCTATCGTCCTCAGTGTCACTGTGACCTCCCACTCATATGTTGCTGTCACAGCTCCAGGGGCCCCTGGACTGGACATGCCCTGTGGTGGTGGCAGGGACTGAGGGCCAGTGTCCTTCTGGATTCATTCCCTGTGGGTACATGGTAGCCCTGGTGGGAGGGGAGACCTCGTGCCACTCAGCAGAGCATAGCTGCCTGGAGAGGAGAGAGAGGGCCTTGACGGATGCCTTTGCCTGGCTCCAGAAGAAGAAGATATGTTAGTCATCCCATGTATCCCCTGAGGGCACAGGTCATCCTAGGGGTCAGCTGCTCAGCTGACTCCTTGCTCAGGGCCCCTTCATCCTATCCTCTCTCTCCTCTGGATCCCTCCTGAGCTTTACCACAGGATAAGGTAGGGAGGTGGGGTGGGCAACCACTGGGGCTGGGCATGGTCACCAGGAGGGACAGAGGGGACACTGGATGAAGGTGACTGTCACATTTGCCCTTGGGCTCTGTGAGGTGGCTGCTGGACCAATAAGGAGGCAGCCATGGTCCCCAGGGCTCACGGGGAACATGGGTCCGTGTCCATGCACTGACACAAGCATGTCAGGGCAGGAATATCTGGACAGACAGAACCTTCAGGCTGAGACCCTGCCACCTCTCCTGTACCTGGGGGCTGTGGTGGGCTGTGAGGCCAGGGAGGAGACAAGGCCCCTTTCCAGAGTGCCGGATGGGCTGAGGCACCTAGGGGTGGATGTGGGGAGGGCTTTGAGTTTCATGTGGCACTGGGGAAGACTGAGGAGAGGTCAGAGCCTGTGTGTCAGAAGACATGGCAGACACCTCTCCTCGGTAGACCCCATGTAGCACACAGCCATTTAGGGACACTGGGGGGACCCAGGTGTTGGGGGAAACCATGGGCAGGTAGGAGTGAACCCACCTGCACACAGAAGCTGCTCAACCACACGTGCGGCAGAGCCAGCCAGGAAGGCAGGGACGGAAAGCAGAGCATGGGCTGGCCTGGTGGGCAGCGTGGAGTGCGCATGTGCATGTTGGGTGTGGGGTGACACTCATGAGCCTAACTCTGCTCTTGTTTGTGAGGAAGCCCTAGTGACATCAAGGACACCAAGGATCCGCTGTCAGGTCACAGCACATCATGGGTCCGAGCCTGGAATATCTGCAGCACAGGAGGTGACTCAGCAGCCAGCACAGACAAGAGGCAGGGAGGCAAAGACCCAGGCCCAGCAACAGGGAGCAGCGTGGACGCAGCCCCAGAGGGGCTTACGCCACCTGCAGTGCAGGGTGGAGAGTGAGACAGGAGCAAAACCAGGGAGCCCCACGTCCAGCGGCAGACTCAGCATGCAGGGAGTTAGGTTGGGCCAAGGAAGGGGCAGCATGCTCAGGACCAGGGCTGGGTGCGGCTCTGGGGTTGGACCAGACCCGGGCATGCAGTGAGTAGAGCTTCAAGGCCCTGAGGGCTTTCCGGGAACAGGCAGCTGAGGAGGGGTGGAGAGTCAGGGCAGGAAATTGGGATTTGCCTGGAAATGGGGTTCTGAGTAGGACAAGCATCTCATATGTGTGCAAGGGGCTAGCTGGGGTTCTCCGTCCTCAGTCAGGTTGCCATCCGTAAAGAGAGAGCACCGCATATGTGTACTTGATAGTTTCCCACAGTATGTGCTGTCTGCATCTCCCAGTTGGTCATTTCTCTTCTGACTTGGAAGGAACAGGGGATAGAGTGAGGCTGGTGTCCTTCGGTGCCTCTCTCTCAGGGGCCCAGTGTTTTCATTTGCTGTGAAAAGACAGGTGCAGTACTGCTCAGAGGGTGCCTCTCAGGGGGTCACTACCACTCCACACCAGCAGTAGGGACACCCTATGGCTGTCTCTGTCCGAGGGCACATGTCGATGTGTCCCTGTCCCTCACCACGACAGAGCTCTACTTCCTTCTTCTTCCTGTGCCATTCTAAGAGGAGCATGTGTGCTGAAGAGGAGACAGGACACACGGAAGCATCAGAAAAGTGTCTGTTCTGGGTAATTTCTCTCTGTGTCCAACAGCAGAGCCTCCAGGATGAGTGTGAGACGTAGAACCAAAGTGTGAAATTCCTGCTGTTTTTCATCTTCAGTGGGGTGACACGGCCACACAGGTTGTGGATGGGCATGTTCATGGGGGAGGACAGTAAAAGAGAATCACACGCTCTCTTGTACAGAGACACCAACATGTAGCAGGAAGAGTCCCATGCTGGTTAGGGCAGCTCCATGACAGAGGAAGCTGTGGTTGGTATGAGTTCTGTATTTCAATTGCCAAAAAAAGATTTTGAGCTTTTTGCCACAAAGAAATGGAGTGTGTTGGAGGTGTCTCCCAAAGACCAATGCGAATGCTTCAACACAGGACTGTATCACACTCAGACCTCACGCTGTGATGAGAACGGGGTGTATTTTATGGTTTCCACTTTCCACTTGGTGGAAGGCTGCTCTGACAGGACTGTCAGGACTGAGGAGAGCTCAGTGCCAGCACTCCATGTCTGGCCCTGAGTATGTGGGAGAGGACAGCAGGGACGACCAGTTCATCTGGGCTAGGGCTGGGGACTGGGATACCCTGGCTGCCCACGGCCAGTGGGTTCCTGCACCACCCAGCCATACCCTGGCCCCCAGCCCTCACTACCCCATTAGCCCAACACCAGCTTTCTTTTGTAGATAATGGTATCCCTGAAAGGGTCTCCCTGTGGAGATGACACCTGGGGCCCCTGGGTGCGGAGAGCTGGCTTCAGGCCCAGGCGGAAGTGAGTCCAGGGGCTGTGTCAAAATCAAGACCGTTCACAGCTCAGGGCTGTGGCTGCTTCTGGAACAGAAAAGGACCAAAGACTCTGTCTCCCCTCCTTCTGTCTTTTCTCCTTTTTCCATCATTAGCTAAAGTAATGCAGTGAGGAGAAGGCTTTCAGTGCTGACCGCCGACCTTGGGAAGGAAATGAGTCTCCCTGTTTCTTGGAAAGGGTGTGGAGCAAGTCTGGGCAGCTGGCTCAGCTTCCCAGCCCCCTGGGAAGAGTGGCTTTGGCCAGGCAGGCAGTATCGAGGACACAGAGGGTGCTGCCTGGGTTACGGAGCCCCAGCCCGCTGGCGCCATCCATGGGCAGACCCCCTGCTCAACAACTATCTTCCCGGTCATCCCCTGCCTGTCCTCTGCTCCACGAAGCTTAGCCATGCTCAGTCACCCTGGCCGGGTGCTGGAGAAGGAGAAAGGCCAGGGGCTGGCATCACTCCTGGGGGCTTCGCTGAGACAGACAACACACTGGAAACAGCACCCAAAGGAGCAGAATAGCTTCTTGGGCACAGGGTCTGGCTTCACAGCTCGGCAGCTCTGATCACACTGATCTGTAACAAAGGGACAGATTGGGGTCATACATGAAAGTCGCTGCTGGCCAAAGAGGCCCACTCAGAGAAAGGACCAGGGCACAGGGCGAGGAGGCGGTGTCCTGGGCATCAGCACAGGGTGAGCTCTTCTATTTTGCCGAACTCTGAGTGTGCTGGGCTGTGTGTTCATGTGGCTCTCACATGTGCATACACGTGTGCATGCGGAGGTGTGAAGAACAGTGCAGTCACACAGACTGGGCTGGGTGACCTCTGGTCCTTGCATGCGTACAGTTCCCCCTGCAGGAGGAGCCCCTGAACTTACATCTTGGTGTGCTCGGCTCTGCCACCGTCTGGTTGCGATGGTGCCCTCCGCTGCCCCTGTGATGCTATCATTCTTGACATGGGGCCCTGACGGCCAAGCCCCATATGCTTGGGACTTCTTGTCATGAAACAAAAGGCAAAGCGTTTGGCTGGAGAATCTGCAGTGCCAGTGGTGGGTTCCCAAATTGCACTTGCACCCAGGTCAGACCCTTTCCCCGACTCACTCTCCTCCATCCCCTGGTTCTCTGCCAGATGCCCTGTCCTGACTTTGGTGGTGATGTCTCTCTCTTCTGTGCTGTTGCTAGCATCCTAGGTGTGCTGTTGGCAATAGTCTCTTGTAGGGGCTGGCTCCATCCGTGTCTGTGTGGCTGTGCTCCTGTGTTACTGATGTGAGCCCGCTTCCGTGGTCCTTGCAATTGTGCTCATCCTCCCTGCCTGTTGCCTCTCTGCCCTGCCTGTGGCCCCCACACCCACTTGCCTAAGGATCACAGCAGGGGGGCTGATGCTCCGGAAGAAACAGCACAGGAGAGGAGCTGCAGCGAACACCTTGGTCCTTCCAAGTGTTCAAGCCATGCAAAATGGTACACTTCCTCGGCACAGCCTCAGCATTCTTCTCTTGGTTCAGGTTTACTCTTGAGCCTGTCTGGTGACCTGAGTAGCAGTGGAGAATGCTGGTGACCAGCTGTGGTCTGTCCACATCTCCTTGTCCTCCTTCCTGTGTGGTTGCCCTGCAGCCTGGCTTGTACTCTCCAAGAGGGACAGGCAGGAGATCCTGGCAGGAGCCCAGGGCTGCCAGATCTTTTCAGAATGAAAGATTTACTTTCTGACCAGTACTCACTCAAATTCTGCTAGTGACATGAGAGAGAAGTCTTAGGCTAAAGAACAGAGAGTGCTGACTCTGCGTTTTCTGCAGTCCTTCTGGTTAATAACGAATAATGATGTAATAACATCTGTGTGCTCACTGTGCAGGGCACTTGTGTAAGCATTACAGACAACAGACTCCTGCTTGTCCTTAACCCCTCCTGGCACTGATTCTCCAAGTATGTCTCATTCACAGAGCTGGCACCTTGCTCAAAGCAGTCACTGGCTGGGTTGAATGGCGGGGATACAACAAACCCACTGCAGTCTTAGCTGAGACAGCAGGGAGCTACATTCAGGTGAGTGTGTTTGAGACAGAAAATGACCCCCAGCCATCATACTTCAGTTTGTTAGTTCTGGTTGCAGGTCTTATTACTTTTGTTACTTAAAAACAGCTTGTCACTGTGATGCACATCGTATAACCAACCCCCATTGACAAGCCATTCTGCCTTTGTACTTCCTGCTTGCTTATACCATACATAAGACTAGACTATCAGAGATCAGTCTGATATTGTTATTTATTATTTTTAAAGGGAATACAAAACAATAATTTTTAAAAATTAAAAATGAACAATTGATTCCATAATCAGTGCCCATCCAACACTAAATAAATCTGCCTCCAAGTGCCGAGTGTTTTTTGGTGTTTCTGCTAGCTGTTGCGTGGTCTCAGCTCTAAGTGTGAGCATCTGCTTCCAGTGCCCAAGCTGTGGGTGCCACTGGGCTGCCACCACCCGCTGGTTTTTGGATGATCGGGTTGGTCCTGAGTGCCCTTAAGCTGGTGACTGATTACCCTCGCAACCCCACACAGCCATGCCTGGGCATTCACCCTGTCTCCCTAAGCAAGGACAGTCCCTCCTGTAACTGCAGTATCATATCTAGTTCAACATCCATCCCTTTGGGGCTGTCGTGCAGAAGGGGCTCAGTCTGAGTCTGGTGTTTTTCTGTGATTAGATTTGGCAGCAGTGATGCTGTGTCCTCCTCAGGGCATCCTTGGAAGCTGCCTGGCCCATTCTCTTTGCGTCACCCTTGAATCAGTGTCCAGGCTGTCTGCCAGGTTTTTCCATTCCAAAGGTGCCTTTTCTCTCCTTCAAGTTTATACGTAATCCACACAGATGTCCGCTCCCCATCCTGCAATGCTCTGAGTCCCAAGACTGAGCTTGCTGCGGCAGAGCAGACCATGAGGCTACAAAATGGCACATTTCCAGCATAGTTCATCCTCTGAAAAGGAGAGTCCAGCCTCCCACCCACCCCTTTTATTACTGGCTCTGTGACACTGCGTTCTATTTTTATACACCGAGTGTCAGGACTGTTTTCATGCTTCAATGACCTCAGGCATAGCCAGTGGTTGCATCTTTAAGGCTGCATCCTGTGTCCTTCATGTCGTCCTCTTTCTCAAACACAATCCAGGCACCACTCAGTGTCCCAGGCTCACCATGCATGTGCATCAGGGCTTTCCAAAGAACTGGCAACACGGCGCACAAGCCTGTGTTCTTGAGAAGTCTGAGGCCAGAGACCAGGAGCACCATACCAGGCAGCAGAGGGGGACAGGCCCACCCACCATCAATGGACCCTGTGCACATGTTCATCCCTTGCAGAAACACCCTCACAGATGCACCTGGAAATGATATCTTGTGTGCTTTCTTGGGGTTTTTGTCCACATTTTGGAGCTAAGGCTCTATCACTACATGCTGGGGAAGTAGCCTAGAGGTTTACTTTGGCTACAGTTCTGGTCTAAGGTTGAGGGCCCGCAGCTGGTGATGCCTGTGCTGGCAGCGTCCAACACGTTACCAAGGAACTCCAAAGAGATCCCGTGCGTGCTGGAGACCTGGCCACTATCAGGAGGACGCCTCAATCCCAAGAGCACTGATCACATGGTGATGAACATGGTGTGCCGGCTGCCTTGAGGTCCTGAATTAATTAAAATGTTGTCCGTTCGTGATCATTTTGACTTTTTTTTTTTTTTTTTTTTTTTTTTTTTTTTTTTTTGTCTTTTTTGAGACAGGGTCTCGCTATGCAGTTCAGGCTGGCTTTAAGCTCACTTTGTAGCTCAGGCTGGTCTCGAACTCACAACAATCCTCCTGCCTCAGCCTCCCGAGTGCTGGGATTACAGGCCTGCGCCACCATGCCCGGCATCATTTTGACTTTGGGAAGAGCCAGAGTTGTGTGTGCCCGATCCAGTGAGTAGGTGGATGGGGACGCAGCGCCATATGCCTGTGCGCCTGCCTTTCAGCAGCAATGCTCATTGTATTTTGATCCTACTTCCTGAAGACACCCATGAAAGAGGACTTCTGGAACTGCTTCTGAAAGCAGAAAGAATGAAGGAATCAGTGTGTTCATAGCAGGGGGAGATTTTGAGGGAGCTTCAAGATGTGTCTTTTACTGTAATTCATTTTTAAAACTTCAAGCATTCACTGTATACTTCGATTACACCTCATGTATATAAGGAAATGTATACACATCTATTTTCCCCCCAAATTTAATATTTTGTTCTTTATGCATTTAGACCTTGTTAGTTGTTTCAAATAGAAATTTGATTCTTCCATTTTTGATTGTGCAGTTTTGTAGAGTGATCAAGCTGATTTTCCTAACATTCTCTGCTGAACTGAAATTATTTATTTGTGTTCTGACTCTGAGGTCTCTGTTCTGTTTTTTATTAATTTTATTGAGAAAGAAATAGCAATGAAGCAGTTTCAAAACAGGATAGGACAATATTTAATTAATAGCTACAACAACAATAATTAATATTGTTGTTATAGCTATTAATAGTACAAGATGCAGACATGATACCTTGTCTAAACACTGTTAGTGCAGCAGTGTTCTGTTCTGTTTCTTTGGTCTCTTCCATGCACCTACATCATACTATGCTGTTTTTATTTTTGCCACACTTTTGCTATCTGTCTTAATGTGTGTCTAGTGGACAGACATTAGTGCCCTTCCTCACGTTGTTTATTTCTGCTTCCGAAAGTGACCCCAGTCTACTTCTTTAGTCCCCATCTATCCCTCATGTCTATTGTCCTTCCCTTGTCCTGCACTGTGACTATTACACACGATGCTGCCTTGAATATACTGCAAGACCTCCCATGTGTGAAAGGGTTACCGCAGAGTCAATGGCCCCAGATGGAATTTGGGGTCAAAGGGCATCTGAATTTTCTATGTCTGATAGTTAAATTGCTCTGTGTCGGAGTGGGCAATTTACAATAAAGTGACTGTCCTAGACCCTGATGTCCTGTCCTCAAACAAAAAACTAGAACTCAAAAAGTTTTGTATCCTAGTAAGTGAAAAATAGTTGTTAGTATCTTTTAATGTCTCTTGATATGAGTAAAATTGAACATCTCTTCAAAGTTCTTTTTTAGTGGGCTTTCTATTCAACACATTCACACATCTGAAAGTCATGAATTTCTAGTCTTATTCATGATACTCTTGGGAGCTCTTTGTACACGGGAGACTCACCCTCATGAAATAGCATTCTCCTGAGCTTGTTGTTTCTCTCTTTACTGTTACAGTACATGATTTTTTTGCAATGTGGATTTTAAGAATTCACTTACGATCACACTGAAAAATCTTTTCTTCCATGAATTTTAGATCTGAGCCTTTAAGTGTTTTCCCTACTTTGAAAATTTCAGAACAGTCTTATGTTTTCTCCAAGAAATGTTTGTGCTCAGTTTTTGGTACTGAAACCTTTTTCTTCTTAAACAAAATTTTGATCAATTTGGAAATCATTTTGGTTTAAGGGGTCAAGTATAATTATACTATTTTGTTCAAGGTGCTTACCAAGTTGTCACATCATTTGTCAAGAAACTCCCAGGTTGTTTTTGAGCACTGTGAATAATGCTACTATAAGCATTTGTGACACAGTCTTATAAGGAGATATGCTTTTAAGTCTCTTGGGCCTAAATCTAGGAGTGAATGACTGGGTCATACACTAACTCTGTCTTTAAAATCTGCAGTACTGTTTTCTAAAAGGGCTGCTCTGTTTCACATTCTAGCAGGAGCTCACAAGAGTCTGAACTTCTCCACTGTCTCACCAACAGTGCTGCTGCCTCTCCTCTTTATTGTCCCCCATCCTAGAGAAATTAGTTTTACTTTACACTTCCCAGTGACAGATGATGTTAAATATTTTTCATATGTTTATTGACCATTTGTGTATCTCTGGAGATGTTGGAGTCTCTTATCCATTTTGAAAATTAGTCTAAAAATTTGCCTTTTTTATTGAGTTGTTAATTCCTATTTCCTGAATGTTGTTTTCATGTGAAAAGCTATGAATTTTAGTATTAATTTTGTTCTCTGCCATTTTAGTAATTTTTCTTCTTGCACCTTTCCATTATCTCATATCTTTCAACTATACAATCACGTTATCTACAAATAGCAATAGTTTCTCTTTCCGTTTTCTACTTCTCATTTATTTCTCATACCTTATTGCATTGGATACACCTCCTCTCATTTTGTTTATGACAGGTAATATTTAACTATCCTGTCAATTTGGATAAGAAATGCCTAGCAGATTGTTTTTGCACAGTTCTGGGTGTTTCTGAATGGTGACGGAAGACACATCTGGGGTGTGGGCTTGCAGCCTGGATGGAATTAAAGAGAAAGAAAGAGGAAGCTTCAGTTGGGCTTCTTCAGAGGTGCTTGAGTCCTCACCGTCGCCTTCACTGTCCTTAGTTAGGCTTCCAATGCAAACCTTCAGTTTCCTCTTGGGGCCCCACACAGGACGGTACAGTGAACTGCAGGTGCTGGATTTCTGACTGGATCCCTCAGATCTCCAGCGTGTAGAGGGTTCTTTTGAACTCTTCCACACCTGCCTGCAGGCAACCATTGTTAGCCTACTTTATAAATCCTTTACGCATCATATAATTTTATATTAAATCTGTTCCTCTAATAAACTAACTGAGACATGATACTAGGAATAATCTTGATGATATAATTTGGGGGCAAAGATAAATATGCATTTATCATGTCATGAAATATTAATCTGCTATTGTCTCATTTAATATACTAAAATCAAGGCTAGGGGCAGGGGAGATGGCTCAGTGGAATAAGTGCTTCCCTGGTAAAATCAAGGGTAGGTTTAAAATTTTTATGGTCTATAGAGGTGAACATATTATTTTTCTTTTCAGGGCCATTTATTTCATGGGTCATACTAATCATATTCTTTCCTTTTATTCCTGGAACAAAGTCTGCTTGGTTTAGTCATGATAAATATATTCTTATTTTAATGCATTGTTGTAGACTTCAGGATATCTTATTTAGGATTTTAAAATTAGAAGTAATAATTAAGATTGGACTATATAGTCTCTGCTTTGTGAGTAAATTCTCTGCCAATGTGCAATGTTTCGTGAATTTCATAGAAAATTTTGGAAGTTTTCCGCATTTTTAAAGCCCTGTACTAGTATGCAGACACTGACTATGTCTGCTATTTATTAAAGACCATGTAAATTCCCTTACAAGATTATCTGAGGCTACTCTGGAGAACAGCTCACTGACAAATGCGTTTGTCTGCGGGGACTGCTGTGCTGAACTGTCCACCCCAAGAGCCCCCAGCTGGTGCAGGCTGGCTGGCTGCGCTCCAGCTCCTGCAGGCCAGTTCTCACCACCCAAGCCCTCTCACAGCGCGTCTGTTCCCCTGCTAGTGAGAGCCAGGCTACCCTGCTCTGAAGCAGCTTCACCCAGAATCATCTGGCCACATCTAGGTGACCCCTTTCCAAGCAAGGTCATGCCTGGCCTAACGGGGGTTAAAATGTCACTGTACTTACATGTTCCAAAGTTTTGGGAGCCAGCTCTGAGCAGTTACACTTTTCCAGGGAATTATCCACTTCCTAAATGTTTCAAATGTTTAAATAGAATCAACCAAGTAAATTTATGATTCCTTTAAGTTTCGGTTTCTTATTATTCTTTGTGATGTTTATCGACTCTTTTCCTTCTGTTACTAGGTTGTCCACAGATTCCACCCCACACACATGCCCTCAGAACAGGCTTTTAGGATTTCTTGGTTGTACTGTTTTTCTGGCTTTCCAGGCCATTAAATGCATATCTATACTTAATCTATATCTATATATCTTTGATAATGGTTTGTTTGTGTTTCCCTGCAATTTATTTTTAATGTGTGAATTTATTTTTAAGCAATTATGTAACAATTGCCTCTTAACTTCTTTTGGTGTACAAGGCTATGAATTATACATGTGAGGTATACAGTATTGTAACCACTCTTTTAGCCAAGATAAGGAATCTTTGTGTGCCCCAGTAACCTCTCCTGCCACTGATGACTGTTACCACCAACCTCTGTCAGCACTGATCTGCTCTCCTTTGCGTAGTTTTGTTAAAATTATGTGTTAATAGTGGTATGACACATAAATTTTGAAACTGGCTGCTTTCACTGCCAGCTCAGTGTGACCCCTCCTTTGCCCCATTGATGGCTCCTGTTCATTCTCTGTGTTTGGTGGGGTGGAGGTCGGTGTCCTGGGTCCATGCATCCACAGGTCCAAGAGCCATTGCTTTGCTGACCTGCGATCTGCTCCAGCCTCTCCCTCCCTTGCCTGGTGATTTTCAAGCAGACTTGAGTTGTTTCTGACAATCTCTGTATAGGCATGGAGTCCACAGAACACTGGGCTGCCTACCTTTGCCAAAGATGCAGTTTGTACCTTTTCCCCTTTACTCTGTATCTTAGTCCATTTCTTATTTGTAGAAAAACACCAGAGACTAGGTAATTTATAAAGAAAAGAAGTTTATTCCTGTCATAGTCTTAGAGACTGAAGAGCCTGGTGCTATGTCCACCCAGCTCTGGTGGAGGATTGTACTGCTCTGTGTATGGTGGAGAAGTGGACAGGCAGGTGGGTGGGTGTTAAAAGCGCATATACATGCATATGTTCATGTGAGTGTGTGCGTGTGTGTGCGTGTGCATGTAAAGAAGGAGAGGAGGCTGACCTCTTGGTAACAGCTCACCTTCCAGATAAATTCTGTTCCTTGAAACCTCACTCAGTCCTCGAGCCTTGGCCCAGTAGGGCCTGGTCATCCCCATGGGCTATGGCCCTCTGTGTGGCTTCCACCTCTCCGTGCCTGTGCATGGAGACCAAGCTCCTGGCATAGCACTCTGTGGGACACAAACCACATCTATACCTCAGCCCCTGTGGCTTTGCATCTGTCTGGGCAGAGGGGAACCGCTGTTCTGGATGCCTGTGCTTGTGTGATGGGCTCTTGTTCTGTGAGGATGGTGAAGGTGTAGGCTGTGCCTGGCCTTCAGGTGTGAACTGGGGTTGTATCTCCCAGAATGCTCATCAGACCTCAGCCTCACAACCTTGCCTCATCTAACAGCTGCCACTCCTTGTGACATATGGAGGAGCTCGTCCCCAATTCAGAGCTTGGAGTACAGCAGGTATCATCTGTACACCTGCCTTGTTAATTCATCCACTGTTCATGTTTCCAATCTCCTTTTTGCACCTGGCTCCTCCAAAGGGCTTGTCAGGTGAGGAGCCACCAGGGTGTGAATACCCAGGGGCTTCAGACACTGGCTGCCTCTTGAGTGTTAGCCCTCCCTGAAGAGGCCCTGCATCTGTGTGGGTGTATGACAGTTCTTCCCTGTGTCAGTGCTGCGTGTGCCTTAGGGTGATCTGCTCCCCATTAGGGGTGGGCCAGAAAGGCCAACCACTTTCATGGGTGCCTCTGCCCTGGAGACTTGCAGCACCAGTGCCAGTGGGGGATGCCCACCTCAGGCAGCAGGCTCTGGGCACCTTCCAGGGATGATTGTGGCTGACTATGGCTTTCTTGAAGTCAACTCTGTTTTCCCTGGTTCTCTGTCCCAATGGCTGTGGCAGAAGAAGGGGCTATATCCCTGGGGCTGTCTTGGGGATTGCTATCCAGCATACCTGCTGAGCCCCACAGCCCGAGTGACAGGGTCTGCTTTCCAGAGACACCTCAAGTCCTGAGACACCTCTACTTGGACAGGACAAAGAATTCCCATCAGGACAGGGACATGCGACACACACCTGCTTCCCTCAAGACATACAGGTCCATTTTAGGAAAAAGAAGAAACCCACATCACAGGGTGGGGGCACTGGGTGACAGGCAGGAGGGCAGAGGGGCCCACGAGGCTGCCAGCCCATGCTGCCTTGGCCACTCAGACCCGCTGTCACCTGCAGCATTTCCCCCAAGCCTTCACAGCTGCTTGGCCTTGCTCCCCCTTCTTGAGGGTGAGAGCTGTGCAGTCTGGTGGGCCGGGGATCCCCAGGCACACAGGAGTGAGTGGAGATCAGGCACTTTCCTCCCTTACTGCCTCCTCATTCCCATCCCCTTTCAGAGTGGGCCAAGGGTCACAACCACATGGGGACAGAGCCATTAGATTTTCCCTGTGCACCTGAACATGCATATGGGCACACATACCCATGCATGCACACCAGGGGTGCAGCTGTCCTATCCCCCTATCCCTGTGACTTGTCTTTAGCAAAGTCCCACTTACAGTTAGGGGACTTGGGGGGTGTCTGTGCCATCTGTAGGGGTCAATCTAGGGACTGAGAAATGCAGGAGTGGAGCTCAGGCCTCCTCAGGTGGGCTGCTCTGAGTTCCTGTTTGTGCCAAAGTTCCTGACACCCCTAATCTTTGCAACCACCTCTTTTCCCACCAGGGCTTTGAAGGCTGCATCCAGGGCTCCTTCTGAGCAGGTCCTGTGCACAGGAAGAAGCCTCTGTTTGTCCTGAGTGATGGGCACTGTGGCTCCTTCCTGTGCTTCTCTAAGTCTACCTCATTTTCCACAGTGCAGTTCTCCTTGCTAATGAAATTGACTTTCATTCAACAAATGTGAATGAAACGTTCTGTGTGCCTGGGCAGCATTTTGCCCTGGAACTCTTGCCAGCTTCTCTATTGCACTAAAGGCTGGGACATTTTTGGAAGCACCTTAGGCTTTGCGGAAGTGCTGCTGGCAGACAGATCCCTGGACATGGAGATGCAGGTCAGAGGGAAATTGCGTTGAGGTTCAAATATTCTTTGCACCTCCCAAATATTCTTTGGGAGATGTTCTTGCTTCAGCCAAATCAGGGCTCAGCCTCGCTTCTTCCCTGGTGGAGAGCCACTCATCACCAGCTGTGCTTCCTGAGGCACCCGGGGACCTGAGTGAGAACCCAGCACCATGGCATGAGTGCCCCAGCAGTCTGGAGCGTGGGACTGTGGGGAGATGGTGGCCACAAGGGCCCTGCCCCATAGACAGATGTGCTCCTCTCAGCCTGTGGCCCATGTGCTCCCTAGCATGTCAGAGCACAAGGCCTTTGTCAGAGATGAGCAGATGCTCTTTACCAAGTATATGGGGCTTGTGGGGTGGACATGGAGGGTTGAGGGCAAGCCCCCCATGCTGGTCAGGGTCAGGCTCCAGGCAAATCATGGCATGCTTAGCTCCAGGCACCCCGTGGAAAGCCACAGCAGCCAAGCATGGTGGTGCACGACTTGCTACTTGGGAGGCTGAGACAGGACGGCTGCAAGCCCGAGACCTAGCCAGATCCTTTCTCAAAATAAAAAAGTGAACTGGGGATGTAGCTCTGAGATAGGAAAGCCTATGTTAAAAAACAAACCACATACTATGAAAGGGAAAGAAATTATTCAATAAGAAGGAAAAACTGGGATGAGGAAAAGAACAAATGAAAGAAGGGAAAATATATTTAAGTATATTTGCAGAATAGCTTAGATAATTGTATTGTTGATTTCTGCTGACCTTTTAAAAGGAGCAGTTAAAGCCGGGCGTGGTGGCGCAGGCCTGTAATCCCAGCACTCGGGAGGCTGAGGCAGGAGGATTGTTGTGAGTTCGAGACCAGCCTGAGCTACGAAGTGAGCTCAAGGCCAGCCTGAACTGCATAGTGAGACCCTGTCTCAAAAATAAATAAATAAATAAATAAATAAATAAATAAATAAATAAATAAAATAAAAGGAGCAGTTAATGCTTAAAATTTTTTTTCCTCTGATTTTTTTCCTCTTTTGCATTTTTATAATTTCTTTGTTTTTTTTTCCTTTAAACAAATCTTACACATTTATATCTGGTAATCTGAACAACTAATTTGAAGATAGCACATGTAATATAGCAACCATTGTTGAATTCCTGTTTAGTGAAATCTTGTATCATTTCTAATGCTATCACTATTTTTTTTGTGTGTGAAACTTGGGATTGAATTCAGGCCCTTACACTTGCCAGGCAAGCACTTATTCTACTGAGCCATATCTCTGGCTCCGAACTTGTATTCTTTAAAAATGAAAAAAATAAATATAAACTAAATCACAGAACAGAGGTCTCCATAAGCTCCTCCAAGAAAGCAACTCTTTGGAGATTTAAGAGTATTTGGAGACAAATTAAAAGGACAAGGATTTTGGACACATTGTGGTGGTGACTGCCTGGGTTTATCCTATGTCTCTCACATGCTCATGGTGACACCTCTTTTGTCACAGGCAGTGACTAAGTGTATAGCAAATGTAAGACTTCCGCCTTCTCCTGGGGAATCCGGATGGTTTCCTGATGTGCCGACATCTCCTGAGGTCACATCCTTGCAGAAGTGTCATAAGCAGGAACAGCTGTGACAAGACCTTGGTGAGTCTTGCAGAAGGGAGCTGGGTCATCTATACAAATCCCTGAACCTGTGCACATGTCCAGTTCTACTCACTGATGTTCTAAAGAAATAATTGAGGATATTCAATGATATTCAGACTTCCAAGGGCCTGTATGAAAGCCGAGAGCAGCCCGGGTGTCCAACAGCAGGGGATCAGCAGTCTAAACTCCAACTCGGATGAACAGTGCACTCAAGGAAGCATCTGTTCCAGGAGGAAGGAGAGTGTCACAAGTTATGCAGTGAGTTGTGCTACAGAGTAGTGTGTGTGTTGTGGAAACACTAGAATAAAAGATGGAAGCATACGTTCTAAAAACACTGCTTCTCAAGAGTGACTTAGGTTAGGGCTGGCCAGATAGCTCAGTGGACTAAAGCACCTGCTTAGGCAGAGCACAGCGGCTGGGTTCGATCCCTGGCTTGTGTGTGGGCTCTGCCCCTGCGGGGCACTTAGACGATTGAGACAGTGTGGTGGCACACGCCTGTAATCCCAGCACTTGGAAGTTGAAAGCAGGAGGATCACTATGAGTCTGACCTACATAGTGAGACCCTGTAGACCCTGTACTAATATAAAAGAAAAGAATAAAAGACTGACCTGGGATGGCTCTGGGGAACAGAGCCCAGCTCCTGGGCCCTGCCTCCTGGACATCCAAGATGCCGTCCACTTGGGGTCTGCAAGGCTTCTGTTCCTTTCTTGGCTTATTTCTTATGACAAGTGCTATCATTATAGTGAAGAAACAAGAACAAGTGGCCCTTCCATCCCATCTGGGGGGGCACAGGCCATAGAATCCAGGTGAGGGACACCCTGTATCCCAGCCTCATGCCTGCCCAGCCACTTTACCTCACAGGTGGACAGAGTTCCTAGGGCCACTGCACTACCCCCGCCATGGCAGGCAGGGCACAGACATCCCTGCCAGCCTTCCTGTCCCCATCAGAGCCTGCCCACCCATCGGGTTAGATCATCCCTTCCAGGAAGCAGCTGGCTGCTTGTGCATTCTTCTGTAGCCAACAGTGGATGCACTCAGGCCTGCTTGTGGGGGTGAGGCCAGGAGCAGTGCCCCACTTCCACCATCAACCTGTCAGTTGGCCAGGGGAGCCCCCATCCTAAACACATCTGTCTCTTGCTGCACCTGTAGAGGGCGCTTCCCTGTCACCCCCATGCAGGGACACAGTGCAGGGGACTATGGCACAGTCTATAAGTGACAGCAGGGTGGGTGTGGGTGGCAGGTTGTTCTCAGTGAGGCATGGAGTGGCTTACAGCTCTCAGTGAGAGGCAGCCAGAACCTGTTCCTGTCACCCTGTCTACACAGGGCTACTGCAGAGCTGACCATGAGCTCCTGTGTTGGGGTGGCCACACATAGCTCCAAGGTCCCAGGAGAAGCCAAAGCCAGTCACCAATTGCAGTCCCAGTTCTTCACATCCCAAACCAACAAACCATTGCCTCAAGGGGCTCCTTGGCCTTCCTCACCCACTTGCTTCTCCTAGGCTTGGCCTTTGTTTCCTGTTCCAAGGCCATTGCAGGTCATTCTTCAATATCTGACTTGTGCATGTGCATGAATGTACTCAAAGGTACGGTACTGGAGGCTAAACCCATGACTTTCCAAGTGAGCTGCATCTCCAGCCCTTTTTAATATTGTTTACTTTGGAGACATGATCTCACTGAGTACCCCAGGCTGAGCTCACACTTGGGGTCCTCTTGCCTCGGCCTCCAGGGTGCTGGGTGACAGGCATGTGCCCACACTGTTGTCTTTGCTGAGCATGAGGGAAAGTGGGAGAGGCGACTTCAGAGCCTCTGCTGATGGGCAGGGGTAGGAGAGTCTTCCAACCTCAGACATGTGATAGACCTGGGAGATGGGTATCTCCCAGGGAGATACCATGGGAGGTATGGGAATGGCTCCCAGCAGGCAACATTTGAGCTGTGCTTCTGTTGGAATTCAGAGAGGGTGTAGGGACAGTTAAGGAAGGGAAGATGTAGGACGTGGCCTGGTGGCTGGTGCCTGAGTATTTGCCACAGGCTTATGGTACCATGTGCTCGAGGGTGCTACCTCTTGTGAAACTATGGCATGTACTTGCTATCACCTCTCAGTCTCCCACCTTTTCCTCAACCCTTAGCCAGAAAGAAAGGCTAAGATCCTGATAAGCCTGCATGACACCAATCAGTGGAACAGTTATTTTTAGAAACCAGCTTACCCCTGTAAGTGTGAGTACAGTGGCCCCTGACCCTTGGGAAATTTGTTAGGGTTGCCCTGCCCTGCAGCTCCCATCCCGGTGCTCTCGGCAGCTATTGCTGGCATTCCAATCTCACAGGTATACTTTGCCTCCCACTACTCTCATTCCTGACCTCCTCTTTCTGCTACGATCCTGAGTTCCTCATGTCTCTCCTGGGGCTTTTGGCTCTGAGCCAGCCTCACCTCACTGCCCCATCCTTCTTCAGAGTAAAGGTGAGGAATCTGGAGATACCTGGGTGAGGAGGGACAGGATGTCATTCAAAAGCCAGCCTGATGCCACATGGTTGGACAGCAGTGTGAGGAGCCAGCAGGCAGGCAGTTGAGAGTGAGGGGACAAGCTGGGCCTTTCTAGGACAGGAGGACCATAGGCTGGGCCATGCCAGGGCTTAGGTCCTGTCCTGGGTACCCAGGTATTAGAGGAAATGGGTGAGACCAACAAGGCTGGAGAAAGTATCCCTCCTGGCTGAGCGGGCTCCTGGTATGGGGCTTGGCGGAGTCTTCCCTAAGGGCTCTGACTCAGGAATCAGGAGGCTTAAGTGCAGAGGGGGGATCATCATCCCCAAGAAGGGTCTTGAGTGGCCAAAGGGAGCTGGTGACAGTGGGACAGGACTGAGAGGACAGGAAGGGCAACGTGGTGACCAGGGCAGACCCAGGCTGCTTCGTACCCTGGAGGCACATGGGGAGGGGCAGGGCTGTGTGTGGCCACACCTCCAGCTGGTGGCCTCCCTTCCTAGGGCTGCATGGACTCTTCTGGCCCCCAGCCCTAGAGGAAAGCTCCCCATGAGAGTTAAATGGGGCTGGGCTCTGGGATCCTGACCCTGACCACACCCTCCTGGGCTCCCCAGGTCCCCTAACTTGTCCTCATGCACACATGCCTGCAACCACCAGGCCAGAAGCTAGGCCTTGCAGATCACCAGCTGCCTCCATACAGAGTGGCTGTGTAGTGGTTCCAACTCCTAAGGCCATCATTATCTTCCATTTCCCACAGACACAACCAGGCCCCAGAGGTGGATCCGGCACAGGGGCTCAAAGCCCACAGTGTCTGAGCCAGGGTGAGGGCCCCTGTTGGCCCTGCTCACGCCCTCTGCACAGTTTTGGCCCAAGTAATGAAGTGACCCTCTGTGTTTGGGGCCTTTGTCCCTGTAGTGTCTGTTGAGCACCAAAGCCTCTGGGAGCCTCCTTCCAATGGGAACATCAGTCTAGTTGTGTGCTTGTGCAATGTGCTCAGCATTTTGTTCTTTAGACATGGCTCTCTCTCCATGTTACAGTGGTGATGGCTCAGTGACCCTGCTATGTCCCTGGAGGATGGAACAAGGGAAGATGTCAGTGTGGAGTTGGTAAGGGGGGGCTCGGAGTACAAGGCTCACATTTTCCAAGGACATCAGTAGGTGTGGGATTTGGGAGACAGCAAAGTGGTCAGCCTGAACCCTCCATCCAGTGGGCCTTGAAGGAGCACTCTACACATGTGGCTGCAGCAAGAGGGATTCACTTGTCCATAAGGCCTGCATCAACAGAACATGCGCTTACGTGTTCCTTCAGTAGCTAGAGTACAGCAGATTGAAAGCAAATAGAACAAGGGTCTTACAATGCCAAACCGTGGAAAGCCCAAGGAAATTTGAAAACCAAACATAAGGAAGGCTGTGCCTGGTTCTCTGACAGGTCAGCTTGGCCCCTTTCATTGGGTCTGTGGTCTAGGCTTACAAAGTGTGCTTGGAGGGGGTTCTGTGACTGGAAAGGAGGGTAGAGGAAGCCTTGCAGTGACTCAGAGTAAAGGGTGTTGCTCCCCTAGCAGGATGTGGCTTCACAGCTGGCATAGCCCTGTCCTCCCTTGCAGTGCCACCACGGCCTTCACAGCAGCAGGAACTGTTGAGGGTGCATCTATCCTGAGGAGGAAACCCGAGGCCATGGCTGATGGGGTCCTCGGGAGCTGTCATCCTCCTTGGGGACCCAGCAATTACAGTGGGTGATAAACCTACTGTTTGTTCTAATTAGCAGCCTTAATACCTCAGACAGGCCATTAACAGGCGGGTGTGGGATCCACATCTTTAGATGTAATTAGTAATGTCATTAGCCTAATCCATAATCGATACCTGGGTAATTGCTTCCTTGGGTTTATTTAGTCCTTGGGGTCTTGGTGCTGCAAAGAACAGCCATCTGTGGATGTGCTAATGGGCATATGGAGGTCACCAACAGACACCTCCCCTGGAACCCAAGCTGTGGTAAGGTCAGATGTGGATCCGCGGTGACCACGTGGCTTCTGTACCCAGGAACAGAGGAGGGTTCATTTTGCAAATAAGGCCACAAGTGGGCTGGGGCCTGGGAGTCCTCAGACACGGGCAAGACCTTCTGCACATCCCTAAAGGTCCACGTAGGTTCTGAGGACGCCCTTGGACTCTCCATCCGTCAGGGGTTTTAGTACTGGCCTTTCCTTGCGGGAAGCCCTGTAGGCTTCCTCGCCCACTGGCAGGGCCATGATGGCCAAGGTCAAGGGACAACTCCATCGCAGCTCCTAGAGGATGGGCTGTCAGCTTTGATTGCAGTGAATCCCTCGGTCGGCTTCCAGGAACTCCTCCAGTAGCACAGGGGCCACCAGGTCAAGCTAGGATCTCCAGAGCCAGCATAAATCTCCCAAAATGACGAGGTGGAGGCTAATGGCTCTGGAAGCTCTCTGCCTGCCCCAGCCACCCTGTCATTCCTTGTCCTCCAGCTCTACACTCCCGGGAACAGGGCCAAGGGAGGTGGATGGGAGCTGGCAAAGTCACCGCGAAGGAAAACATTTTAATTCATTTAATTATGCGCCTCTCAGAAATCCAAGCTCTGCTTCCTCTTGAGCTGGTTAAAGGAAATGAGGAGTGACGGGGCCCACCCCGCCTCCCTTGGCCATGGGGTGCAGGTGGCCTGGGCTGTGCGTCCAGGAGCCAGCTCTGCGGGGACAGCTGCCACCCCAGGACCTGGGAGAGTCACTTTGGGCCCACACCCCAGCACTGAGCTCTGACATGTGCACATCGCATGCACATAGGCACACTCATATGCACACACGCACAGGCCTGCATGTGCACAGATGTGTGCACACACACCAGTGAGGTTTGCCTTGTCTTCACCTCAGCCTCCTCCAGATCCACCCTTTATGATGTGCTACACCTTGAACATTTTTGCTTTCCCATGCATGTGTGTGTCAGAAAGAGGGTGACATGTGGCGCATGCCTGTAATCCCAGCACTCGGGAGGCTGAGGCAGGAGGATTGTTGTGAGTTCGAGACCAGCCTGAGCTACAAAGTGAGCTTAAAGCCAGCCTGAACTGCATAGCGAGACCCTGTCTCAAAAAGACAAAAAAAAGAAAGAGGGTGACAGATATGAAACTTCAAATAATTAATAATAATAATAATAATAATAATAATAATAATAATAATATTGAACATAGGGCCTCTGCACCTAGCTAGCTACTTTCCCAGTTCCACTCTTCCTTTTTATGCTGAGACGGGGTTTCCATCAGCTCCTAAATTATTCAGGCTGTTAATGAACTTTGGATTGTCTTACCTCAGTCTCCCAGAGTGCTGGGGTTACAGGTGTGGGCTGCTGGGTCCGGATTCTAATACACTTTTCGTACTTAGTGATCTATCTTCCCACAGGTGTCCTCCCTTGGTTTCCTCTCCATCTGTGACATGGGCATGTGCCCATCACCTGTGTGCCCAGCTCATCCCCAAGCCCTGGGGGTGTGGGCAGGATCTAGTCTGCAGCCAGTGCCTCTTAAGGAAGTACCTAGGTAAGACAGTGGAGCCCCTCCCTCACCAGGTCTAGGCCTTTGGATCACCAGCTCCCCCTCTAAATGGAAGACAGGCCCTGGTGGGGGACACCAGGGTGGCAAGGCCTTCTGACTTCAGCTTGAGGTTGTGCGGCTTTCCAATATTGCTTCTGGCACTGGGGCTGTGGGCAGTGGGGTAAGCAGGAGCTGGAGATAGCTGTGTGGGACAGGCTGTCAGGCTAACTAACCAGGGAGGTGTGGGAGCCTCCACTTCTACAAGGAGTGAGGGAGAGGGAGGGCAGAGGGGCTGGGAGGTGCAGGCCCAGGACAGGGCCACTAGGAGGCCACTGGTGAGGGACTGAGCCTCCACTCTCAGCTTCCTGGGCTCTGGAGCCTGGGGTGTTCACAAACTGTGTGGGTGCAACCCGAGGCTGAGGGCAGCTGGAGCCCCCAGTGCCTGTCACTGTGACCTGTCTCTTCCTGAGCTTGGGCAGGAAGCAGATGACTACTCTCTGCTTCATGGAGCACCAGGCGGGAGACTGATGGCAAACGTGTAAGCACAGCGACATGGAGGACAATTCCAGAAAAGGACGAGCACAGGTAGGGAGAACACAAAACAGGGAGCAGGCAGGCGGCAGCAACGGTGCCTGGGCTGGCGCGATGGCACAGGCAGGTGGTGGGCAGTGTCTCTGCTGGGTGGCAACAGGAGATGCCAGATATGCAGACAGTGTGGAGGACAGCAGAGCCAAGTCCTGTGACAGGGCCGAGCCAGCCAGAAATGTGCAGAGGCCAAGGGTGCCCACTTCCAGGGCAGTGGGCCAGAGCAAGGGCTGGCCAACCTGATGCCTAGGTGAACTGGCCTAAGACGAGTTGGCATGTCAGGAGACGGGCTGGGTTCCTCCTTCAGGAGCAACCTCAGGGCTTCAGAGGGGTGCTTGCCTTGCCCTAGCACCATCCCTGCAGGCTCTGGGTTCTGGGTAGCCTGGGAACCAGCCAGTTGTGTGCCTTCCAGCCTGAGGCTTAGGATGACAGCTTTCTTCTCCACAAGGGCTTGGCGTGTCTCAGCCACTACCAGCTATTCCAGGTGAGCACACAGGAATTGTTGGCCCTGTGGCTCTTCAGCACAGATCTCCACCTTTGGGTAGTGCCAGATGGCCTGGGAGTTAGAACCTTGAGGCACCAGAGCAGTTACCAGGCCCCCTATGTCCTGCCTCAGTAGGGGCACATGGGGAATAAAGCACAGTTCTCAGCACCCCACTACCAGTGTGCTCTCCTTCAGAGCCAAGGGAGGCGAGGCTCCCAGCACACAGTGATAGGGGCTAACGAGGTACCTGGTTGCACCCCCATGTGAAAGGAGCCAGGGGAGCCTTCCTTCCTCTTTCCCATCAGAGTGGTGTCCGTAGAATCCAGCATGTTAGCATAAGGTGCAGAGATTCAGCATAATACCCAAATTATCTTGCCTTCAACATAAAACCATCATATTAAGGTCCTGGAAAAAGCTCACCTTGAGTGAGAAAGACCATCCATAGACACCAACACTGAGGTGACAAGGATGAGAAAATGACCCTAAAGCCATCACACAAGTGGTTCCATTAGCAATTGCAAACATGTTTGGGCCAAATGCAGAAATAGTCTCTTTTATGCATAGCAGCACCATTTCATAAACAAAAGAAAAAAACACAAAACAAGGGGAGGAAGGAAAAAGAGAAAAAAAGAAATTAACGTGTTATGTGAAGTTAGTACATGTATACTAACTACAATATGTACACCTGTATTAATAAAATTAAATTTAAAAATTTAAAAAATAAAAAATAAGCAAAGAAACAGAAGAGATAGAAACAAGTGGAAATGTTACACCTGAAAGAATAGCCAAAACATAAAAAATAATAAGAGATGAGTTTAACAGGAGAACAGTGAAGACAAAAGAAATGAAACCAGGAACTTGAAGACAAACAATAAAAGTGACCTAACCCACCCACAGACGGGAAATAAGGAGCAGTGTCCCAGGGTGCAGCAAGAGATCTAATAGCTGTCCACAGAGGTGGGCCGAGGAAAACATCCAAAGAAAAAATGGCTGGAAGCTTCCCATGAGGAGGGACAGAGATCAGAGTAAGGAAAATATTTCTCAAGAGCTGAAAGTAGAAAAAAAAAAAGAGCTGAAAGTAAAAATCCTCCAACAACAAAGAGGAAATCAAGATAGACTCAACAAAGAAAAAAAAATATTTTTTTTGTGTGTGTTTTTGAGACAGGGTCTCACTATGCAGTTCAGGCTGGCCTTAAGCTCACTTTGTAGCTCAGGCTGGTCTCGAATTTACAACAATTCTCCTGCCTCAGCCTCCCAAGTGCTGGGATTACAGGCCTGTGCCACCACGCCCAGCAAAAAAATCTTAAATAGCACAAGAATAGTCCAATCCTAAAAAAATCACCAAAGGGCTTTCTCTAAACAGAAAGAAGACAGTAAAAGAAGGGATCTTGGTCTGTACCTGTCCAAGATGGGCACTCCATTGTCATTCATCTAACTTAGGTGTTTGAACTCGACAACAAAATCCAACACAGTCCAGCATTCCAGAACAACAGTGAGTTATCCGAAGAAGTTGTTAATCATAGCCATTACAACTCAACTTAATATTATGGCCCCTCGATGTATACTTCATTTTTATACTTTTCTGCTGGATGGTTAAGACCTAGATAGAGCAAGACTTATATACCAACACATGTATATTTCTTATGAGGTCAGTGAAGTCCCCTCAGGGTTTATCTGGTAGTCCTGTACCTTATTCTGTAGATCCTTTGTCTATCTTTGACAGGTGTAGACAAAGGAAGGGGTATAGAAAGGAAGAATCATGATGTGTGTGTATGGACAGTACAGTTGGGATAGATAATGCAGTGCTTCTACATAATCCTATGAGAGGATTGCACTAATGGTGGTCGGACAGGATATTATGTCAGCTTCTAGTACTATGGACAATCACTAGGAAGATAACAAGGTAGAAAGTATTAATTATTGAATCTTTGATGTAATTCAGGTATAAAAAATAAGATCGCAAACAGCTACGCTCTTTATTGACTGATTAGAGACATACGGTGTAATAATGTCTGTAAGTATATATCATGTATGCACCTTCTATGATACCAAAACATTATGA
>PVKA01027433.1:0-30531 GCA_004027165.1 Ctenomys sociabilis
GGGAAGGGAAGGGAAGGGAAGGCATGCTCCCTGAGTTGTTAAATAAAGTCCGCGTTCCTACTTACATGTGATGTACATTGAATTGTGTTTCACCTCTGCTCAGTGCCTGCACCACTGTCCCTCAGGGAAAGCCACAGCAGGTGATAGCTTACAGGTCTCTCCTGATCCCTGAGCGTGCGAGCACAACCTACACCCAAGGACCCATTCACATACATCTTGTCTCTGTGGGAGCCAGAATGGTTACTAGGCAACTCCATGCTATGTATCACTTCTTGATTCTTAGCTTGGAGCTTTCTGAAACTTTTTCTTACAGGAAGGGACAAAGAAGTCTACAAAAACAACGAGAACTCAGTGACCAAATTCACATGCACTAAGTCTCAGGGCTACTTTGTGTTTGTCAGAAAGGCACACTTTACCCAAGAGTCATTTCTGTAGCCATCTAAGGTTCTTGTACAATCCAAGTGTCACTACATATTGCTCTGATGTACTCATTGCAGCCTTTTGATAATAAGACATATAACTCATTGAGAGAACATATACCAACACAGCATGCAGAAAATGAATATATATTTTAAGAGTTCTGAATACAGGAGGACTCCTTTATCACTACAAACTTCAGGAAACCTAACAAAGTAGTATATCAGTGCTACCATTCTTGCTCACAAAAGAAAAAATTTTTCAACAGACAAGAGTCATTTTAAACACGTTGAAAGTATGTGGAAGTATCACAGGGTAATTAAGAATTAGTGAGGTTCAGTTATAGAATTGAATTATCTACACAATGGCCCTTTTCTTGGGTCTGCTGTGGAACAAAGGGTTTTATGATAGATATTTACTTGCTTAATATTCATTAAAAACATGTTACTTAAAATTAGAAATTTGATGGGCTGGCAAGATAGCTGAGCAGTATAAAGCGCCTGCTTAGACAACCTTTGGCAGACTAAGGGGACCTCAGTTCATTCCCAAGCACCACATACTGTGCCAGCCCCCAAGGCTGAGCCAGCAAAAATAATAATAATAATAATAATAATAATATAATATAAAATTAGAAATTTTACTTTATAGATCTATAAAACAGTGGATGCCAACACAATAATGTTTAATAAATAAGGTGAGAATTGCATTAGATTGTCAAGCACAAAATTTTTGAAGATTTGGTAACTGTTATAGTTTATGTCTAGTTGTCCCACCAAAGCCTCATGTAGTCATTCGGGTAGCTTCTAGAGTTTCTGATTATTTCATAATCCAATGCTGGGATTATAACTGAGTGCTACACCCACTGTGGTGAGCGTAGCCTGAATCCAAGCTAAGGAAGAGAGAGGGGGCTGATAGGTGCCTCAGCTACTGCTCCTCCCTTTGCTCTTTGCTACTTTCCGCCTCCATGAATGATTTGTCCTCTGTTCCACGTGCCATTCTGTCCTAGAGCCCCCAAGTATGGACTGAAACCTCCAGTAACTGTGAGCTAAATAAACCATTCTTGTCTTAAGTTTTGGGTATTTTGGCCCAGCAAGGAGTAAAATGGAACTAAGAGAGTAATTCTCATTTTGACAGCCTAAAATTCAATACTTTATTCCTGTTTTCTCAAACTAGAGACTGTAACCATATCACAGACAACTCATTATTTTTCCCTCACTTAGTTTCTAAATGTTCAAAATTAAAACTTTTTCTTGTCTCAGCAGAATTTTGATACTCCCTAAAAGCTCTGTGAGTTTTTATGCTTTATCTTGATGAACTGTGGAAGTAATTTATTGTTTTATCTCTGGTGAGAACACTAATAGACATGTGATCGATTCCTCAACCATGAAGGTAACAGTGTAAAGCTGTCTCAGAACTGGCTATAGAAATAGGTATCCCGAATCACCTCTGGTAGAAAATTATGCACTTTTTTCTGTTAAGAGTAAAATATTCCACCCAGGTTTTTCCTTAGCATTCATGCTAAAAGACAATTTAGAAATTTTTTATAGAAAAATAACTTTCCAGCCACACAAAGTTTGTATAAAAACTGTTAAAATCTAAATATTAGGTAGTCATGAGCAAATCAAAGAATTTTAATTCATCCCAGGATAATTATAGGTAATGATTATAATATCAATGACCATCAAAAACAAGAAATCCCACTTACTGACCACTGTATAAAGTTGTTTCAGTACACTGCAACATCTTTGAGCCAAAAAGGTTAGTGTCTCATAGTTTTTCATTTTAAAGCATTATGAATCAGAAATACTAAAAATCCAGGCTGGTAAATGGCTCAGTGAATTAAAGAGCCTGCAAGCAGGGGTTGGGGCTGGGAATTCCATCCCCAGGCCTGCCTTGCCAGCCCCACCCCTGGGGTACGCCGAGACAGCAATTGAGGCTGGGCGTGGTGGTGACATGCACTTATAATCCCAGCTCTTGGGAGGCTGCAGACAGGCAGGTCACTACAAATCTGATCTAGTAGTGAGACTCTGAATACCCTGTAGACCTTTCTCAAAAATACAATAAAACAGAACCAAAAGACTAAAAATCTTGCTCTAAATTAGGTCACACTTTATGATCTACTCTAATGAAAATTTATTTTTTGAATTTTGTAATGACTTTAAATTGCTTTCATTGTTTTTAATCCCACTTGACACAAGTTTAATCATTAGCATAGACTGCTGCATTATACAACAAAAGGTTGGCATTCATTAAAAACAAAATATTTGATTTATGTGTGCTTGAATAATTTTCCCATTATGAGGCAGTAGCAGAACAGTTCTTTCATGATATCCTCCACAGTATATGATCTCTGCATACTCAGAGAAAAATATGATTTCTCTATTTCATTCTAGAAAGTAATTAAATTTCTTATTCTCAAATTGCTGTATCAAATAATGGCCATATTTCTTTCTCCTTTCAAACAGCCACATTTTGTTTTTAATTTCCTTTTTCCTAAGGGTCTTTTGGGAAGTTACAGTATTTATGATCTAACTACTCTGTCTCTCTTTCCTGAAAGGGACTGAATGTGCATCCGTCAAAATACTGGAAAGTAGCAGAAAAACACAAAGGTCAAATTTTACTGAGTCAGAAAAACTGAAAATTAATGGGAATATCACAGTGCACCTCTACAGCCATTTTAATTCGCCCTTGTTATACTAGGCTTTGCAAAGGTAGTAGGCAGTTACAACAGATAATGAAAAGCTCATTGGCTTAGAAAAGACACCCTTTGATTAAAACTAATCTTACACTGCGATAGAGAGGAGACAGAATAAATGTGTTATGGGGATGAGAAATGAAGAAAATAACTAAAGATTGGATAAAAGAAAAATATTAATCCATGGGTAAGTTCATTAATTAATAGCATCCATTCATTGGAGCTTGTTGGGCTGCCTAAGCTGCCTTGGTATGAAACCTATGTATATTAGCTGAAATTCTGCTATATCAAGAGATTAATAATGCCATACTTGTATTATAATATTTTGATAATCAACAAAATAATAATAGGGCTGGTGAGATAGCCCCCAGAATCCAGTGCATTCTGCGTTGGTCACCAAAACCATGTGTGGTGGTACGTGCCTGTCATTCTAGCTCTGGGGAAGCTGAGACAGGAAGGTCACTACTAATCTGAGCTGCATAGCAAGATGCTATACCAAATAAATAATTAAAATATATGCATAATAATGAAAAACTTACTATGCATGATAGAAGGAATATTTTGACTGTGGCTAATGAATGTTTAAATCTTTAGCTTTAGGTAAATCTTATCTTAAAATATAAGTGGTAATATTTACATTAGAAATGTCATCTCACATTAAATGATTGAATACAAGATATTAGAAAGACAGGAAGCACAGAAGACAGGAAGCAAAACTAGCACATTGTGCTGCTTTATTTCTTCAGGTTTGCCAGTTCATCTTCTTGTCCTTATTTTCTCCCTTGCAAGCACCCCCTGGTGACTTGTTTAGTCCCCTCCTGATGAGTCATGGGCTGGCACTACTAACAGAATGAACAGAAAAAAAAAAAAAAGATGGAGTTGAGGATTGACATGAGTAGACTCAATTTTGAGTCGTTTATAGCCATAAAGAATGCATGGAATACTTACCTGGCAGCGAAGATGCCACTGTTGTGAAGGTGGTTGTCCCAGGGCGAAGCTCACCCATTGCACTCTGGATGTGCTGACCCCTGCCACTTCCCCAAATGTAGGAAGCTCAACTGTATACTTTGTGGTAGGGAGGTACTGTGTTTGCACTTTCCCCTGATAAAAAAAATCCATAGAGAGTTTCCAAGATTTATTATGAAAATTGCGCTGCTATAACCATGGGTATTCATGTATTACTGTGATATAATGTTTTTAGTTCTTCTGAAAAATGCCCACAAAGGGCAATATCTGGGTTGAGTGGGACTTCTTATCCCAGTGTTTTGAGGAATCTCCACACTGATGCCCATGAAGTCAGGAAGGAATAAAGATAATATGGTGTTTTTATATAATGGAATATTTCTCAGCTATAAAGAAAGATAAACTTGTGGCTTTTATAGGTAAATGGGTACCGCTAGAGACCATAGTCATGATTGAAATAAATCAGACCCACATGTGTAAATATTGTATTGTCTCCCTACTGGTGAGAAACTGATAGAGTAAATAAAATCTGAAAGGTTCAGTTGATACTGTGAAAGGGAAAGAAACTGCTCAAAAGGAAAGAACAATTAGGATGAGAGAAAGCAGAAAAGAAAATAAAGAACTAAATATATACACAAAATAGCTACAATCTACTAAATAACTCATTTCTATTGGTTTATTGGAAGGAACAATTAATGTTTATTTTTAAACCAATTTTATATGCTTATATCTGGTATTCCGAACTAGTTTGAAGACAGCAGTACCCAACATAGCAATCACTGCTGATTTCCTATCATCTTGTTTTTGAAATTCTGTAGTTTTTGCCTTTCTTTTTTCTTTCCTTCTTTTTTTTTTTTTTTTTCTCTTTAAAATTTAAAACAAAATACGTGGTAATCTGCTGACAGAAGTAAACACAGGCAAGAAAGGAAGACCGAGCAGAGGCGGACGGAGAGGCCGCTCAGGAAGCCTGTGGAGCACGTGAGCGCCAAGGCGCTGCAACGGTGTGGAGCAGCAATGCAAACCGAAGTACAGCAGAGGAGATGCTGACCGGCCAGATGGGACTCCAGAAACCGAGTCATGGGAGTTTTACTCTATATTTTTTCTTCTAAGGACATTATTGTTAAGAGCAGTTTTAGGCTCCCATCAAAGTTGGAGGAAATTGATTTCCCACAGACCCCCTACCTCGCACACGTGTAGCTCCCTCATTACCACCGTCCAGCCTACGTGATGTGAGGGGTGAAGCTACAGTGACAAATTGCAGTCACCCAAAGTTCAGAGTTCACACCAAAGCTCACTCTTTGTGTCTTACAGCTAGGTTTTGACAAATATGTAATGACACATTACAATGTCAAACAGATTTTTATTGCCCTAACAGTATTACACGTGCTGTTGATATTTATCCTTCTTCCCAAATCCCTACAAATGTAGATCTTCCAATTCTTACAACTTGACACTTGTTCATTTTCTAGAATAGTGAAAAGTTAGAACAAAATGACTTGCAGCATTTTATATTAGCTTCAGTCACATGGTTGTATGCTTTAAAAATTCCTCCATCTTTTACATTTTTAATTCATACATTGACAAGTTAGGACCCTCAACCTAGTTAGGACCCTCAACCTCACTCCAAGGTTTACCTCCTTTTGGCCCTGAATGGAGGTCAAAACTGAAGAACAGGTCTGTCTGACTCTGATCTGGACAAAAAAAAAAAAAAAAAAAAAAAAAAAAAAAAACCAGAAAATTTCCTTTTGTTGATATCAAATGTCCTCCACAGACCGGTAGCCCTGCCAAAATTAGTTCTCCCTCAGCTGTTCTAGCTCACAAACACCCTCCTGTAAAAGCCCTATAAAATTCTCTGTCTCCTTTTGTTCGCTGCTGTCTTGGTCCACTAGACAGCCAGCCTGCTCGCTCCTACCTCTAATAAATCTTCTCGCATCAGGATGCCCGGTGTGGTCAATTGCATGGGTTCATACCTAAAAGTAGCTATTAATGTATACATATAATGTTCAATACATATGCACATTGCATAATGATTAAATCAAGTTATATTTTTTTTCTGCTGAAATATTCAGCTTTTCTTCCTGGCAAGAATGTCTTTCAACTGAGTAGGTAGAACACAATGATGTTCAATCCCTGGCCATGCCGTGCCAGCCCCGCCCCTGGGGTGCACTGAGACGCTGATTGAGACTGGGCGTGGTGGTACGCACGTGTAATCCCAGCTCTTGGGAGGCCAAAAACAGGAGGGTCACAATGAGTCTGATCTACATAGTGAGACCCTGTAGACCTTGCAGACCCTGCAGACCCTGTACCTAATAAAAAGACTGTCTTTCAAGAGCGGGCTAGATAGCTTAGAGGTCTAAAAGCAGCTGTTTAGGGAAGCTTAGACAAGCGCACAGGGACCACGTTCGATCTCTGACACCACATGCAGCACCAGCCCCAACCCGAGTGGGCTGAGCTGGCCACACACATACTAAAAAGAGTCTGTCAAAATCATTTTTCTAGGTTTTAGAAGTAGACAGTACATAATTGTTATCATCACTGTGCTGTGTACTAGTACCTTGAGCTTTTTGTCTCTTTTTAACAGACACCTCGAACCATTTGATCAAACTCACCTCACCCCTTCCCTGCTTCACACACTCCTGGCCTCTGGTAGCTACCATTCTGTTCTCAACCTTTATGACATCAGCTCATTTCCACAAATGAATGAGATCATGCTACACTTAACTATGACCGATATTTTGTTGAAGTACATTCTTTGCATGTCTTATTGTTCAGTCTTATGAAAGGATATTGACTGATTTTATACCAATTCTGACAACTACATAGTTTTCAGCTCTTCATTCTCTGTGTATGGTCTCTTGCTTTGATTGACCTACTTATATCAAGCTATCTTTATGAGTCTCATTTGCTCATAGTTAATATTTTTAAATATCTTTAATCTTTTAAATATTGCATTGCATTTGGTTTGATAGTATTGTGTTTATGATCATGAAATATATTGAGTTTCACTTTTATTTTGTGTATGACTTTATTTGGTTTTATTATCAAGGTCATGCCTGCCTTACAGCACATACTAAGAAGCATTCTTTCATGTACTATTTTTGAAATAACTTATGGAGAATTGGCATTAGTTCTGATATAGATGTTTGGTCCAATTGAGCAGTTAAGCTACCTAATCCAGGGCTTTTCTTTAATGGGAGGCTTTTCATTATCTATTCAGTCCTATTGCTTATTACCCATCTGTTCAAGTTTTCTTTTTTATTATTAATTTTATTGAGAGAAAATTGCAATGAGAGAGTTTCAAAACAGGTTGGTAGGAGAATTACAACAATTAATACATTATGTATTGTTGTCTTTGTAGTAGTCATTCATAGCACAAGATGCAGACACGATATCCTATCCAAACACTAATAGTACAGATCTTTCTTCTTATTGAATTAAGAGAAAGTAGCTGTATATCTATCATATTTTGTCTATACAGATACAAAGTGGTTCTTCATTTATGTCACTTTTTTGTTTAGTTTTGTGAGAGATGGGTATTCCATTGCCATCGAATATTGTAGGTGCATGAATTCAGCAAAACATTCCAAATATTCCAGTAGTCCACAATAGCTGTTCAAGTTTTCTGTTTCTTCATTATTCAACCTTGGAATTTGAATGGCTGGAGGAGTTTATCCATTTATTTCACATTATCAGACTGGCTGGCACATAGCTGACTACGATAACTGCTAATGAACTTAGCATTTCCATTTGTCAGTTATAATCTTTCTTTTTCATATCTGATTTTATTTGGTGGAATCTTCTCTCTTCTTTTATTAGCCTATTTAATAATGAACATACTGTTTACTTTTGCAAAAAGCCATCTTATTGTTTCTTGATTCTTTGTATTCCCGTAGTCTCCGTTTGTTTACTTCTGTGCCGATTGCCACCTTACTTTTCTTGAACTCGTTTCTAGTTCAGTTTGCTCTTACTTATCTAGTCCCTTCAGACATTGATTCATTGTTTCTGCTCTTTAGATGTGAGCATTAATTGCTATGAACTTCCTTTTTAGTCTTCTTTCTGTGTCATAGATTTTGGTATGTTTTGCCTCCATTTTTACTTGTTTCAAGAAATTTGTTAAATTCTTTCTGCAATTTTTTCCCCTTTGATCCACTAATTGTTCAAAAATGCTGAACTTTAAAGCATTTATGTGGTTCTGCCATTTTGTTCCTTGTTACTGATTCCTACCGTTATTATGGTCAGAAAGAGTCACAGTATGACTTCAACTTTTTAACTAGTTGAAACTTGCTTTGTGGCCTATTCAATATTCTATACTGAAGAATATTCCATATGCCCTGGACAATGTGCGGTTGAACAGAATGTTCTGTAGATGTCTAATAAGTCTACTTGTACAGGGGAGAAATTTAACCCTCCTGTATCTTTGTTAACTTTTGGTCTGAATGTCCACTGCTGAAAGTAGTGTGTTATTTATTTCAGTTTGAAAATTCCTCTTAGTATTACTTGTAAAACAGGTCTGAGGGATGTATACTTTTCCAACTTTGTATTTCTGGAAAACACATTTTGTCCCTTTATTTCTTAGATGGCCTTGCTGACTAGGGCGTCCTTTGTTGATGGCTTTCTCCCATCAACACTGTGACAATTCCATGTCACTCTCTCTTGTTCTGTATTTCCTAAGAAGTTAACTGTTGGGCAGATTATTTCTTTGCCATTGTTCCCTTGAGCATCTTCTCTCCTTCACCTGTGAGCACTGGATTAAAAGATATCTTGGATAGAGTTGAGTGAGTTGTAGATAACTGATAACATTTGTATTTTGTATACCTAAATAACTGCATCCCTTTCTAGGTTTGGAGACTATTTTGTCAATATTTTTTAAATAATCTTTCTACACATTTAAAATTCTCAGGGCCAGGGAGATGGCTCAGTTTAATAAGTGCTTCCCTGGCAAGTGCAAAGGCCTGAGTTCAAACGCTGGTTCTGCCAAAAAAATAAAAAATATAAATATAATAATAATAAAATAAAATAAGATAAAATTTTCCAATCTTTCTTGAATGTCAATATCCCAAATATTTGTTGTTTTTATCTGTCCCAAATTTCCCATAAGTATTTTTCATTATTTTCTTTCAATCTGCAAACTGTGTATATATTTTAATTAATTAATTAATTAAGTTGGTACATTGTCTCGCTGTGCAGCTCAGATTCCTAGTGATCCTCCTGTCTCAGCCTTCCCAATGCTGGAATTACAGGCATGTGCCACCATGCACGGTTTCAGTGGCTGGTACCAGGTGCCCAGGGTTCTGAGGATGGCACAGCACGCAGTATGGGGGATCATATCCAGGTGCTTCTGCTTTCCAGGCAGGTGCTTAGAGAGCCAAGCTATTTCACCAGCCCAAACTGTGTATATTTAAACAGCCTATCACTGAGTTCACTTATCTTTTTTTTTTTTTTTTTTATAGAACAGGGGATTAAACTCAAGCCCTCGCACTTGCCAGGCAGGGGCTTATTCTACTGAGCCAACACCCTGACCCCTAACTAATCTTCTTTTGATGTGACCTGTATTTCTATTGATACTTTCTAATTTTTAATTTCAGACTGAATTTTTCAGCTCAAGAATTTCTATTTAATTTTTAATTGCTTCCATCTCTCTGTTAGAGTTCTATGCTTCCTTGGGGCTCACTGAATTTCCTTACAGCAGCTTTTAAAATTTCTATCTGAGCGTTACCTAATATTGATTACTGCCCAGTTAGTTTATGGTGTCTTATCTCAAGCACTTGGTCAGATCACAGCTTCCAAAGTTCTTGATGCTTATTGCTATGTGCTGTATTCTGGTCATTGAAGGTCAGGTAGTTATTACAGATGTCCTATTATGACTTTATTTGGTCCTGCAGAGGTAAATATGTATCCATAAAATTTCATGATTATATTAATAAAGATAGAGGATATGGAGAACAGAAGCATGAAAAAAAGTAAAATTTGGAAAAATCAAAGAAACAAGAAAATTAAATGATCTTATTAAGGAATAAACAGAAATGAATATCATTAGGTAAAAGTAACAGAAAAGAGGTTTGATCCCTTGTACTGTATGCCATGGTGGTTGTGCCCCGGATGTGCTAAGAAGAGTGATTGAGTTTGGGCAAGGTGGTGCCAGCCTGTAATAGCAGGGCTAAGGAGGCAGAAAACAGGAGGATCAGACTATGAGTCTGAGCTGCATAGTGAGACCCTGTACCAAATACATACATTTTTAAAAAAATAATAGAAAAGAATAAACAAGAAAAAGGAGAAAAAAAGAAGAGCAGCAGAGAGTAAACTAAATGAAAAAGTAATAGTATAAAGGAAAAATTAAGTGAATGTAAGAGTAAAAAGAAACAATAAAAAAGAAAGCACAAAAGACCTCAATAAAACCCTACAAAAGAGAGAAGGAGAAAAAGAAAAAGAAAAAAAACCTAGTAATGCACTGTGTTTCCAAGTGAAAGGTTGCTTTCCAGGACTTTCAGTCTTGGAACCAGGCAGTTTGATCAGCTTCCTGCTTCCTGCTGCCCACCCCCGAGGCCTGCTATCCTGAGGCCTCTCAGTCTGTACACAGGAGACTGTGGCAAATGTCCAAACCAAGTTGCACCCCTGCTTATGCTGGTAAATAGAAAAGCAACCAAATCACTGGTCTCCACTGGATGTAGGCAGCAGCATAGTGGCTCAAGCAGCCTGAGGGACATAGTGCCATCTCCTTCAGATCCAGCCAAAATCACGCCCACCAGGCCTAGCTGACTCCATGAAGTGAAAGCCTCACAAGATCTATGTCAAACCCTCACTTCTCCATATCCCTCTCCCATGTAAGTTGACACTGCCAGTCCTAGAGTGTTGTTGCAGTGTAGTTCTGTCCCATTAATCAGATCTTCCCCAAATGGTGCTGATTAAACTCTCGATGGCAGTACAGCACCACTGCCCTGGATTTCTTATCCAACTCTATCTTGAAATGAAGTGGTAAATCTCCAGTGTTTTTACAGATTATAGCAGATTACAGCACACATGGACTTTCCTTGGATTACCTCTGTTGGCTTATCTGCTATTTCTCCCTGAAGCCACCGAGTCTTCAGGGCTTACCTTCTGTCTCTGGGCACTTGGCTCATCCATCATCAGGTGCCTCATTGGCCATCATCCATCATTGAAGCCTTGTGACAAGAGCCATCTGGGAGCTGGAAGTTTGATGTGCCTAGTTGTTGGGGGTTAACAAGCCACGTTGGGCCCCCTGTCCTGTCACACTACCACAGCAGAGATGAATTCCCATCACATGGCCATGAGCTAGTCAATTCCAGATTTGTACTGATTGGAATACATGTGCTTCCTCTAAAATTTCTTTTGAAATATAATCCCCAGGGCAATAGTTTTAAAAGGTAGACTCTTTAGAATGAAAGAACTTGGCCTATAAGGACAGCACTTCTGGATTTAAACAACCATGAGATTAGTTCTTTATAAAGAATTAGAAGACATAGGCAGGCCCATTTTGTTCCCCCACTTCATCCAACCTGTGGGAAACACTGTTCCTTTCCTTGAAAATGCAGCAATTAGTCCAGCCAAATAGCTCAGTAGATTAAAGTACCTGAAAGCAGGCACAGGGGGCAGGGGTTCAATCCCTGGGCCAGCTGTGCCAGCCCCAACCCTGGAGGCATGATGAGAGGGCAATTGAGACTGGGCATGGTGGCACGCACCTGTAATCCCAATTCTTGGGAGGCTGTAAACAGGCAGATCACTATGAGTCCAATCTAGCAGTGAGACCCTGAACACCCTGTACACCTTTCCCTAAAATACAAATAAAAGAAAGAAAAGAAAATGCAGCAATAACATAATATCTTAAAGCAGAGACCAGATGCTCTCGTGGTCCAGCACTAGCATCTTGGTGTGGATTCTGCAGTTACAGCCTCCAGACTTGTGAGAAAAAGATATCTTTATTTATCGGTTACCTAGCCTCCTATCATTTGTTATGCCATCAAGAACAGACTAAAATAACATCACTTGAGAACAAAAAAATATTTATTTCTAACTTTTAAAATTAAATTTCTTGGAAGTTTATTTGTTTTAATTTTTTAAAAAATACAAAATAGGGCCAGGGAGATGGTTCAGTGGAATAAGTGCTTTCCTGGTAGGCACAAGGGCCTGAGTTCAATACCTAGTTCTGCTAAAAAAAAAAAAAAAAAAAAGAATACAAAATAGGAATAAAAAACATTAGAAACAACACAAAATTTCACTAAACAGATAGGAATTCAACAATGGTTGCTGCATTGTCTGCTGTTATCTTCAAATTAGTTGTTTACGTTGCCAGATATAAATGTGCAAAATTGGTTCTAAAAAACAAAACAAAACAACAACAAATTGTAAGAAATTAAAAAGAATAAAAAGAAAAAAATTTAAACATTAATTGCTCCTTTCAAAAGAAATCAGCAGTATCATAACCATCATAGGGAATTTGTGTCTGTAATTGATATAATTTGATTCATTACTTTTCCTATCCCCTTTTATTCCCATTCTGTATTCCTCTCAGAAGCCCATTTTTGGATTGAGTTTTTTGTTTGTTTGTTTGTTTTAATTTAGGAGGTCCTGTTTTCTCAATTTTTTATATTTCTAATTATTAGTCCTTTGAAGGACAACTGGCTAATTTTTTCTCAATCAGCGGGTTGCCTTATGACTCTGTCAGTAATTTATTTTGCTGTATGAAAGTTTTTCACAGGATAAGGCACAAGTTGTTGATTCTTTATACTATGTCCAGGCAATCAGGGCTTTGTTCATGAAACAGTCTTTGCCTACACCTATGCCTTTAAGGGTTCTACCTATTTTCCACTGCAGTAGATTTCTGTTTTAATGTTTCGATCTTTTATTGTTTCTATTTTAGGTTGGTGCTTGGTGAAGGACATGGGTGTGGTTTCAGTGTTTGACACATGGTCAAGCCAGTTTTTCCACCATCAGTTGTTAAAGAAGCTATCTTTTTTCCTGTGAATATGCCCTTTGTCAATGCTAAGGTGGATGAGTGTGTTTGGAGATGTTTCTGGATATTTTGTTCTGTTTGATTGATTCTCAGGTCTGTTTTTATTGCTATTGCTATTGTCATTGTTATCGTGGTTGTTTTTCCAGTACCATGCTAGGGTTTTTTTTTTTCTTCTATATTTTAGGGAAGGGTCTATAGGGTGTTCATAGTCTGTCTCACTACTAGATCGGACTCATAGTGATCCGCCTGCTTACAGCCTCCCAAGAGCTGTGATTACAGGTGCACGCCACCACGCCCAGTCTCAGTTGCTGACTCAGCATGCCCTAGGGGTGGGGCCATCACCATAAGCCCAGGGATGGAACCCCTAGCCCCTGTGCCACTTGCAGGTGCTTTAATCCACTGAGCTATTTGGCTGGCTTTCTGTGCTGTTTTTATCACGTAGCTTCATAGTATAATTACAGTTCATGGAATGTGATGCCATCTGCTTTGCCTTTGTTCTTCTTTTTCTGTAAGTTTGAAGTCAGTATTAAGTTAACTATTTGAGCTAAATCTCTTTTTCTAATGTGAGAATTCACCACTATATATTTTCCTCCTTGGACTGCTTTCCAATATGTTTCAGTAATTGTACCAGCACTGCATTTAATTGTAGATAGTTTATTTTTTTCTTTAATTTTGTCTGTTCCCTACTGGTAGTTTAGGAAGATTTTTTAAATTTTCAGATATTTATAGAGTTTTTTGATATTTCTTTTGCCATTGACTTCCAGTTTCATTACATGATAGGCTAATAGTATACATGGTATAAATTCAGTTCCTCTGCATTTACTTAAGCGTTTTCTATGAACTAATATATAGTCTATCTTGGAGAACATCCCATGTGCAGATGAAGAAGATGTATACTCTGAGGGGGCTGAAATACTCTTCAGACATCTACTAAGGTCATATGTTCACAGGTTTGGTTTAGACCTGTACTGATTCTCCTGTCACAGCCTCTCAAGTGCTGGGATCACAGGCGCACGCCACCACACTCAGTCTCAATTGCTGTCTCACAGCATACCCCGGGGGTGGGGCCAGCACGGCAGACCCGGGGACTGAACCTCCTGGCCCCTGCACCTGCTTGCAGGCTCTTCAATCCACTAAGCTATTTGGCCAGCCCTGAGAACTAGTCATGAATTTCTTCAGTTGTTCTTTGTCATGGATGAGTCTTATTTCTCCATTGATTTTGAAGGATAGTATTGAAGTGTACAACAATCTAGTTTAGGGTTTCTCTTCTTTTATTGCTTGAAATACTTCACTCCAAGCTCTCCTTTAGTTGAGAGTTTGTGTTGAGAAGTTTGCTATGATTCCGATGGGTTTTCTTTTGTAGGTGATTTCATTCTTTAACCACTTTTTTTTATTTCCTTGCTCCTTTTCTTTTTTCTTTATTTCTTTTCTTTTCTTTCTTTTTTTTTTTTGTGGTATCAGAGACTGAACTCAGGACTCCATGTTTCCTAGGCAGGCACTTATGTTCCTGAGCTATCTCCTTGGCCCTCTAACCACTTTTAACATGTTGTTTCATGCTGAATTTCTACAATCTTGATTATTATGTGACTTGGTATAGATTTAATTTCATCATGGCAATTTTGAGTTGTCATGCCTCACTTATTTCTATGTTACATTTTTTATCCATATTTGGTAAGGTTTTTGCGATTACTTTTATAAAGAGTTTTTTAAATGTTTTTGCAGTATCTCTGGCTTTCTCCTTTACTCCAATTATTCATATCTTATTCTTCTTTGCTTTGCCTTACAGCCATTGAATTGATTTGTAATGTTTCTTTGCTATTTTTAAAATTCTTCCTTTTTTCATGGTCACTAAGTGAATCTTTGCTTTTAGATATGATGTCTTTGTTCTCATCTTTACCTTTGTTTAGTATGTTAAGTATACTTGCACTGGCATTTTTAATCTAGCTGTCTGCTGAGATCTATTTCATGTAGTGCATTTCTTTTGTACGTTGGGTTTTCATGGTGCCCATCATTTTCTAAGTTTTTCTCTTTGTTTTATCTGTATCTAACCTAGGTTCATTGGTCATGTCTTCATTGGTTGTGTCTTTCCTTTATTTCTTTTCTTGTTATTGTTTTGTTTGAGATACAGTTCAGGCTGGTCTTGAACTCATTATGTGACTTCTCACTCACAGTGGTCCTCTTGCCCTGCCTCCCAAGTGCTGGGATTGCAGGATCATGCCACCATTTCCAGCCTGTGTTTTTTATTTTAATCATCACTTCTTTTTTTGCCTGAGAGGTTATTTTTTTCTATAGCCAACTGCATTTTTTTCATTTCTGCAATACTTTCAGAAAGCTCTAGTGTATGATTTTCAATTTATTCCATCTTACTGTGGTCTAGAGTTGTCTTGGGCAGTCTGGAGGTCTAGGACTGTATTTCACTTCTGTGCCTTGTAATTTTATATTTTCTATTTTAATAATTTTCTACAAAATAATTTTGTTTTGTTTTCTGTGTTGGTGCATGTAGATCTTCTACATTAGATCTCCTACTATCTTGTTTTACTTGTATTTGTATTTTTATTTTTTATCTCTCTTGATTTTATGATACGCTCATGTGAATGAACATAGTTTCTTCTCTTTCTGGTTTGCTTCAATATTATTTTGCTTTATCTTTCATTCTTTTTCTTCTGTGCTTTATCACTAGTACTGTGTTTATTCTCGGAAATGTCTATTCCTTAGAGATGTCTTCTAGGGATAGCTAGTTCCTGGTCTTTATCCCAAGTTCCTGTCTTCCCAATATTAAGGATAAGAAGTTTCTACCCCATTTTTGGCTAAGTATTTTATCCTTTGGTACAGGACTATGGTGATGGTCATTAACCTGGAAATCACATTGCTGTTATAAGAGGGGGAAAAATCTGGTTGTAATATGTATGTATGACATCCTAGATAAAATAGTAAAATTAACACAACAATAGCATCAAGCACAGCCTAGCAACTGAAACCATAGTAACTATTAGTTTGTTACCTTAAAGAGCAAACTCTACCGTTACATAACAAAATTGCAACATAACCAGGAACCTGCATGTACTGAGTTTTCTATTAGTTGATCAATTTTATCCAGAATGGGGGGCATTTAAGCAAGGTAGGGGACCAAACAGCAATTAATTAGGAGAAATATAATAGAAGCAGGACAAAGGAAAGTCACCCAGGTTTTTGGAAATGGGGAGCATAGAATAAAAATGAAAGATAAAGCAAAATAATATTGAAGCAAAGCCGGGCGTGGTGGCGCATGCCTGTAATCCCAGCACTCGGGAGGCTGAGACAGGAGGATTGTTGTGAGTTCGAGACCAGCCTGAGCTACAAAGTGAGCTCGAGGCCAGCCTGAACTGCATAGTGAGACCCTGTCTCAAAAAGACAAAAAAAAAAAAAAAAATTGAAGCAAGCCAGAAAGAGAAGAAACTATATTTATTCACATGAGAGCATCATAAAAATCAAGAGAGATAAAAAATAAAGATACAAATGCAAATAAAAAAGAGAGATGGTTGAGGGAAGAAGATGAATAGAACAAATAAGAGTAAAGATAAGAAATGTGATAGTTTAAAAAATAAAAAAGAAAACCAAAAGCAAACCAAACTAATATATTACATATATATGATTGAAAAAGGATAACCACTCAAACAAACAAATGGAAAGAAAAATAGCAACATTCCTCTGGTGTCCACAATTCTGTGCTAATGGCCAAGTCGGAGCCTAGAATGTGCTGGGATAGTGCACCAAAGGTGCACAGGATTTCTGTGGACTATGGGGCTGATGTGTGTCTCTGGGTGTGGGAACTGTTACTGGTCTTCAGCTGACCATGCTTTGGATGTCCATGTCTCCTTACCATCATGGTCTCTACCACGGTACCCTCCCACAGGCTGTGATGTCCTCAGGTAAGGAGGGCCCAGGGTTACTCCCTGACCTACGCGTATTGCTGGCTCCTTCCCGACCTAGCACAGTTTCCTCTTTCCCCTACCACTTGCTCCTTTCACCAAATGCTCATGGACTAGGGGTGGTGCTCTTGTCTCATCACAGCCTGGGCTTCCGGCTATTTGCCTGCTTACACCATGGGCCAAGATGCTCACTGGAGCAGTCTGGGTGATCTCGGATCCTCCCTCTTATTAGAATCCCCCCCCAAACCTGTCCACTTCCCAGCTATGGGCAGCCCACTGAGACTGAATGACTCCTCCTTCCTTCCACTCTGGGACTGTGGCAGGGAAGCAAGCAGGGACTGTTGTGCTGTTGGGTTTTGCCCTGAACCCTTCACCTCACTCACAAGTTGCTGGTTCAAGATGCCTTTAAGTAGACAGAGTCAAACAGTGTCCTGCTGTGCTGGGCTTTCTCTAACTTCTAATTTAAATAATTTTCTTTTCCCCCTTCTTTTCTCCTTCTTACTCATCTACCTTTTCTGTTGCACTAGTTATAATTTCCAGTATGATACTGAGAGTGGAAAGAGGGAATTTTAAAATTTTGATTGTGTAAGGTATGTAGAAATGTAGCAATCCTAGACAGCATTACTCTTTGCCTAGATAGATATGGTTTCCTTTGGAGAATTGTTAGGAAAGTATAAGAATGTGAGCAAACATTTGTCACCAACCTATCCTGAAGATGGAGGCCTGCGTACTACTGGTGTACCACTGGTGGGCTGCAACGTGGTTATCCAAATCTGCAATTACCAGATGCTGATGCAATGAAAGGATGGGACAATAGCATTGAATGAGATGCAGAAGACAATGCATTTTAGATGGCAATTTATAGAGAGAAAGAGAAAGGCAGACATAAAGTAAAGCTTTAAAACTCATCATTTGTGGGAATAGATAATCTATTATTTCCATATTATTTAATACAGATTGATTTTAATCAGTCAGAAATAGTCCATGAGCTATCTTTACCTCATTTTAACTAATGTAAAGTATATAAAAATACATTAATACATGTGCTTCAGTATTTAGGGTGGGTCAGTGATAGAAGTTTATCCACAACTATATACTTTTCCAATAATTTTTACTGCTCATCTTCATCTGATTAATCGGTTGTTCTGCTTTACTTTACACCAACACTTGGTGTTCTGAACAATAAAATCCTCAAAGTCACCTCAAGTATAATTTCTTAAGGAACTTGGAATTAAAGTTCAAATAGAAAGGCTTTTCACAGGTGAAGTTCTCTGGACAGATAGACTGAAACTGAGATGCCTCATGAAGATGAGATGGAATTATTCTCACTGTGGGTAGCCACATGGAAAGGTGTGAATAGAGTGGTACAGGACAGAGGAGAAAAGCAACAGCTTGAGGTGACCTACAGCCTCCACACAGTGCACTGAGAGAGCGTGAAGGACTGCACTACCTGCCTCTCACATGCAAGGGATTTTTGAGTCCAGCGGAGTCCAGCCATTCTCTTCTAGTTGAGCTCTTCCAGAGCTCAAAGCTCTTTTCCTGGAAAGGTGGCAACAAGATGAGCCTTTGGTGGAATCCACACTTGGTTTTAAATTAATAGACTCCCAGAATCTGGGGTGAGACACCAACACCATCAGGTACAGCCCAACCAGAATACCTGTCTAAAAGTGTAAAGTAGCTGGGCATGGTGGCACAGGCTTGTAATCCCAGCACTCGGGAGGCTGAGGCAGGAGGATTATTGTGAGTTCGAGACCAGCCTGAGCTACAAAGTGAGTTTAAGGCCACCCTGAAAAAGACAAAAGATAAAAATAAAAGTGTAAAGTAAAACCATTGTTGAGTGAGTTGGAAGCAGAAAGGACACAAGGAAAGAAAAACTATCTTTCCAATACCCCTGCAGATATATTGAAAGTGTATTCCAGCATAACCCACTTCTCCTGGTCCCAGATATAATTTCTCACAAATATGACTTAATAAGGCCACACTTTCAAATGAACAGAAAAGTTCTAGTCAGTGTGAGCCATTCTAGGTGGGATAATTTTTTCAGGATCCTGCTTATACATCTAGACATGATGTCTATAATAATATATCAATCTGGCATCTTCAAATGGTTTTGAGTTATGCATCTATCAAGTATTTATCATCTTAGAAAACCCATATACAAGACAAATGCTATGCATAGAATTCTAAATTGGTACTTTTATAACCTGAACTCAAATTTTTGCCTCCTATTTCTGTGTTGTTGTTTTTTTTGGTGGGGGGGAGGATTACTACAATATTTAAAAGAATGTTTCAATTTCTAAAACTATGTTTCTTTAAAATATTCTGTTGTCTAAATGTACCAAAAGTGCATCCTTCGAGTTACAACTTCATAAGGTAATTCTAGTGAAATAAAAAGCAAAAGCACTTAAAATTATGTGAGCAATATTTTAAGACCTGCACTTATCGTTTATTATCTCTGCAGCCAGAGATAACTCACGCTGAGCTTCAGTTCTCTCCACTGAAAAATGACAAGGAGAAATAACAGCTTCGTACAATGCTGACTTGTCTTTACTGGTAAGAGATAAAATATTTGAATATTATAAAATAATAACATGTTCTAAGGTGTTATCATCATTTGGAAAAGATGAAATGAGACAGTGTTAGGGAGACTACCACACCAAATGGGAATCTCAATCTTTCAGAAACTTTGAATATTAAAAAGTAATGAAAGGCTGGATTTGAATTTATGATTACACAATATCTAATCCAAATGACAGCAAGCTTGCCTCTCCTTCCCCTACCTAGAGCTTGGTATCATTTTGATGCCAGACACCCTGCTATGGCCCAAAGCATGGGCACATTTACACTTTCTTAATGAATTTTCCTCTTTTTCTGAGAGAAGTGCATTATTTTCTGCCTAAGTAGAACAGTTTAGTAGTACAAACTAATATTTTTCTGGAAAGAAAATCTTTATACTCTAATTTGTATGCTCTGTGCCAACGTTCCTGTAACCTCAATAAAAATTTCAAATAGAGTCATTAGCCACACATTTTGCAAAAAATATATGTATGGGATTGAACTCAGACCCTTGTGCTTGCCAGGGAAGCGAGCGCTTATTCTACTGAGCCATCTGTCTGGCCCTATATGCTCTCTTTGACAGCACAAAGTCCTAAGATTTTTTTATCCCATGTCAATAGTTGAGTTATTGTCCTATGAGGGAAACTTCTGAAGATTGCTTAACATTTTCCTACACCTTTCTCACTAACATATTCACTTTTCTTCCCTTTATAGCTTATAGTACATGTATATCTCCAAAAATTTAGAGATCTCCTTTGCATGAACAGTTTTGCCTTAAAATATAGATAGCGTTCAGTTACCTCAAAACAGCCAATAGTTGGGGCCAGGAAGATGGCTCAGTGGAATATGCACTTTCCTGGCAAGCACAAGGGACTGAGTTCAATTTCCAGTTCTGCCAAAAAAAAAAAAAAAAAAAAGAAGCCAATAGGTGTCAAAAATCACGATATGATAAATGTCATTAAAAAGTATAAAAGCAAGTCATAATAACTGACAGGAAAATATGTCTATCTCAGAAAAAGCAAATGGGTAGGAATTATTTCTAACAATTCCATTCTGTAAATTAAGTCTATTTTCAAATTTTTGTGATGTATAATATTGCAAGTGAACTCATTATTGGAACAAATATGTTTCTCTCTTCTTTGTAGGAGGAGAGAAACGAAATCTCTTACTCCTCTCTCACATATTTTTTCCATACTTGTTTTTTCTACTTGGCCAATAAATAAGACATTAATAATACTATATTCTTAGCCGGGCGTGGTGGCACAGGCCTGTAATCCTAGCACTCGGGAGGCTGAGGCAGGAGGATTGTTGTGAGTTCGAGACCAGCCTGAGCTACAAAGTGAGCTTAAGGCCAGCCTGAATGGCATAGTGAGATCCTGTCTCAAAAAGGCAAAAAAAAAAAAAAAAATAATAATAATAATAATAATAATACTATATTCTTCTATGGAAATTTTAAAGATTTATTCTATTAATAAAAAACACTTTAAATAAATGTTAAGTATCACATCTAAGTCATTTTCTAAGCTTTGAAATATCATATGAATATATGTTTAATTTTCAAAGGTAATAAATTATATAGTGTGTAAGGTCAAACATTCAAGAAGCATAGTTATTTGATAAGAACAATTAAAATTCTATAGGAATGATATGACAGTGGTAAATACTTGAATTTATTATACATACAAAAATTAACTAGAGGAGTGTTATAGGATATAAAGAATATGGTACTTATTATTAAGTGTATCTCTTACCTTACGTTTATTAAGGATATTTCATTAAGGGTTAGAGAGACAATTCAGTGGACCAAGCACCTGCTTAGGCAAGTACAAGGACCCAGGTTCAATCCCTTGGCAACATGTGCAGCCAAGTTCCACCTCCCCAGGCACACTGAACCAGCCACCAAGACCTGATTTTAATCCCTTTATCAGCAGGGATTGAACTCAGGCCCTTGCACTTGCCAGGCAAGAGCTTATTCTACTGAGCTGTCTCCCCAGCCCAAATTTTAATATTGTGAAAAAGAAAAAGCTGAAATTGTAATAAATGGGATATAATTTGTTATGCCATCATTTGTTTTCTACCTAAGATAAATGATTAAGATACTGTAGAAGCAGAGGAAAATTAAAGGCTCTACTTTAGAAGTAAAGTACTTCCTTACAATAGTTGATTTTGCATTACACGTAGTATCATTAACACACTCATAATGCCAGAGATTAGGATAAGGACATCTTTTGAGGGTCACTAATCTGTGTCTACTACATCTCTGAAAGTGATATTTGAGAATATTTATAGTACATGCTCAGAAAAGATGATTCAATTCAATTATTTTATTCCTTGATTTACTTAGCAACATTTTTTAGAGTATAAATGTGGTTGGCAAAGACAACCTGCAGAATGAGAGAAAATATTTGCAAATAATACATCCAATAAGGGATTAAAATTAGAAGTCTGTGAGGGATTCACACAAGTCATCGTTAAGAAAAATGACCCAGAGTTTTCAACAAAATGAGCAACAGATCTCAATGAACATTTATTAAGGAAATATCAAATGACCAACAGTATGAGGAAAACAAGTTCAGCAATGCTTATCGCCCAAGAAATGCAAACTGAAATTGCTATAGGATTAAACCTCATGCCACTTAGAATGGGTACTAGAAAATGGACCCCAAAGTAATAATGTCTAGTGAAGTAGCAAAGAAAAAGAAACTTTGATACCCCACTGTTGGGAAAAACTAAAGAGAATTATTAAATGATTTGACAAATTCATTCCTGGGATTTATATTTAAGAGAATTGAAATCAGTGAGCAAAGAGACTTCTACTGTTCTATGTTCTCTGAATCATTATTCACAATAGCCAAAATACAGGAAGTGCTCATCAATAAAGACTATGTTCTCTCTGTGTAAGTCTCCATAAAAAGAACATTTTGTCTTTTGCAACATGGTGCATGAAACTTGAAGGGATTAGTTTATGTAAGACTGTACTGATAGGAGTCAGAAGTTGACTGTACCAAGGGAGCAGGAAACAAAGAACAGATTCTAAGGAAACTGGTTCCTTGTTACTCCAGGAGGCTGGAGACAAGGTAGTAGCAGATTCGTGGAGGCAGTACTCTGTCTGTTCTTTGGTCCTTTACCTGGGAAGTTACCAACCAGTGATATGTAAACCAGTTGGTGAACTCCAGAAGGCAATATAGATGGCAATTTGTTTACACCAAACTACTTATGCACATTCCTTAGCAGTTTGTGGCCCTCAACAAATGTGAGAAGCTTCCTTGACTCAGTGCTCACTTTTAGAGAGACAAATCTCTGCGAGACCTTGGTAGCTATATTCATTGGGTCTCTAATTGTATCTTTTGGCACTGACTCATAACATACAACTTAAGACAAACTTAGAAAGACAAACACTGCACTATATCATTTATAGGTACCAACTAAGAAAATTTAATTCATATGGATAAACCCTGAAATAATGTTTTTTATTAATTTTATTGAGAAACAAATAGCAATTAGATAGTTTCAAAACCTATCAGTAGGATAGTTTCAATAATTAATACATTGCATATTGTTGTCTTCATAGTCATTATTCATAGTACAAGATGCAGACATGATATCCTCTCCAGACACTATCAGTACAAATATTTCTTCTCATTGAACTAAGGGAAAGTACCTGTATATCTATCCTAACAATTTTGTATATAAAGATACAAAATGGTCCTTCATTTGTATCCTCCTTTTTTGTGTAGTATTGCCAGAGATGGGTATTCCATTGCCATTTAATGTTGCAGGTGTGTGAATTCAGCAAAATATTCCAATATAGTCCAGGAGTCCATAATAGTAGTGGGTTATCCATAGGACTGACAATGTCAGAAGTTGTTGACTTGAGCCTTTTACAGCTCAGCATATTAATATGGCTTTACTTTTTCTACCTCATTTTTATACTTTGTTGCTGGATGGTTAAGACCAAGATAAAGTAAGACCTGTATGACAAGAAATGCAACTTTTGTATGTGACAAGATCAGTCAAATCCCTGAAGCATTTGTTCTGAAACCCTGTACTGCAGTTTGTAGATCCTTTGTCAGTGTCAGCCATGTGGATGAGTCACAGCCATTGTTTAACCAATTTGCTCTCTGTGAAAGTCTAAGAGAATGCTTTTTTCTCCATGTGACTCTCCTTAGGCACACTCTACATTGTTAATCACTTTCCTCTGTGACACCAAATATCCTTGATCAGAAAATTTGGGACATAACTGAGTAACAGGATGTTACCGTATAGGTTCTCCTATGTCCTGCGTCCTCAGTGACCTTGAAAAGCTAGGGCCAAAATGTTGGCTGTCTTTGCAGCCCTTCTTTTACTCTTATTTTTGGTCTGCAACTTAGGTTGTTAACCCTCCAGAAGAGAAGTCTTATTATTACCCTACAACATAGGCAATTGAGCCGGGCGTGGTGGCACAGGCCTGTAATCCCAGCACTCGGGAGGCTGAGGCAGGAGGATTGTTGTGAGTTTGAGACCAGCCTGAGCTACAAAGTGAGCTCAAGGCCGGCCTGAAATGCATAGTGAGACCCTGTCTCAAAAAAAAAAAAAAAAAAAAAAAAACATAGGCAATTGAGCTTAACCTCACTACCTGTCTGAATATCAAACATCTTAGATATAAAATGGAACACGTGTTTTCCATCAAGTATTGATATGTTAAGTTTTAAATCACTACATAAAGTGAAGAAAAAAATTAAAAAATAGGAATAAACAATTACATATTATTACACAGAAATTTCAAAATCTAACCATATACAGCATTGTAGCAGGACAGTCCTATGACATTTTTTCTTGTCTCTTGTTTTCATTTATTACCCTTTCTTTAAATAAACATTTACTTGAGAATAGTATAGCAATAATTGCTATGACATGACAAGGAGTATGTATTTAGAAGACCAGAATGACAGGGATTCCAAGCATGACCCTAGTATTATACAGCTCTATCTTCAGAGCAGTTGCTTAATTCACAGATATCAGCATATATAGTTAGTTAGGGTGAGAATCCTTCCAATTAACTGCTAGTTTCAAAAACTTGCTGAAGAGTCTCAGGATCATTGCTTTAACTGTCTTGTGCACATAAATGTATGGTTTTGCTCCTATCATGTTTCCTAGCTTTTCTCCTTTCCCTCTCTTCATTGTTTAATCCTTAAGTTCTTGCTTTCCTTTTAATTCTGTTATACCTTTCTATTTTTATTTCTTCTTTTGAGTTCTTACACTAGGGACACTATATGATATTTACACATGTAGGTCTGGTTTATTTCACTTATGAGTATATCTTCAAGTGACATCCACTTAAATATAAAGGCTTTGAGTTTATCAATCTTTATAGCTGAGTAATACTCCATTGTATAAAAATACCACATCTTTTTCATCCATTTCTCTGGTGACAGGCATCTTGGTTGTTTCCAAAATTTGGCTATCACAAATTGTGTTGCTATAAACAGGTGCACATATATCACTATGATATGACATTCTGAAATGATATTTGCTGGAGACTAAAAATAAATGAGATGATAAAATGAGGAATATTGGTCAAAACATACCAAGTTTCAGGGCCGGGGAGATGGCTCAGTGGAATAAGCGCTTCCCTGGCAAGCGCATGAGCCTGAGTTCAATCCCCGGTTCCGCAAAAGAAAAAAAAAAAAAAAAAAAAAACATACCAAGTTTCTGTTAGTGAGAAGATAGCTGGAGAGATAGCTTAGTAGAATAAGTGCATGCCTGGCAAGCTCGAGGGCCTGAGTTCAATCCTTGGTTCCAAAGAAAGAATAACAAGTTTTGTGATGTATTACCTAGGAATGTGATTATAATTAACTGCATTATGAATTTTATGACTGGTGAGAGTGGGCTTGGCTATATATCAACCTGAGTATAGAGCTTCCTACCTTAGATAACTGCAAAGTAATGAGACCTCACTGGAAGGGCACACGTCCAGGCTCACACTCTGATTACTGTACTAGGTACCTGGTACCGAAGAGAGGGAGCTTACTGGAGAAATGGTGGATTTCAGAATGGGATCTTGAGGTCCTCCTAGCTTGTTGCTTGTTGCTAAGCAACAGCAAGGAAGTACTCAGATCTTGGAGATGTTGTGTCACACAGCAGAAGACAGCTTGAAGAAGTTCTGCCTGTGGCTTAATTTGGGACATTTAATGGATTAAAAATAATAATGGTGATCCTGGGACATTCCATAGTAACTGTGCATATGTGCATGCTTGGGTGTGCACAGGCACATGTGTGTATGTGTGTGTAACTATGTCACTCATATGAAATGAAGTGGACAAGTAGGAAGAAGCTGGATATTTTACAGAATAGTCAAGAGTGATAAAGGGAGGGGAAATAATTAGCCATCACCTTTTAGAAAGCATTGAAATATTTGGTAAAGAAATTAATCATCAGTTGATTATTGTTATGGAAATTATTATTAGGGAGCAGGATGCCTATATATTTTCAAATATTTCTTATGAATATATCATTTATTAAATAGAAATGTATCAGGGACCACAATCAAGCTTTCAAATTTAAACTATTTTTATTGCTTTTGGAGGAATGGGGGACTGAACTCTGGCCTTTGTGCTTGCCAGGGAAGCACTTATTCCACTGAGCCATCTTCCCAGCTCTAAACTCTTTCTTTCAAAGAGAGAAAAAGATACAATAAAATGATACAGAATTTCAAAACAAGATGATCAGAAATAAATCTAATTTAAACTTTTTTTGTGTGTGTGTAGAACCGGGGATTGAAACCTTGTGCTTTCCAGGGAAGCGCTTATTCTACTGAGCCATCTCCCTGGCCCCTAATTTAAATTTTTAATAATGGAATTTGATGACATTTTGTATCTCCTGTGATAATACGCAGAGAGGGACATATCACTTGTGTAACACTATAAATTTAAAAAATTAGTCTGATGTGATCATAAAATATAATGAGGTAGCAATTGAAAAATTCAAAGTGAAGGGCATTCTATGAAATAATTTGTTTGAAATTTGTAAAAGTCCAACATTAGCATCACACAAGGCAAGCATGGAAGAGTGATTCTTTGGTAAAAGACTATAACTGAACCGAATGCTTTAAATTACTCTGAATTCTAGGTGTGTTCTAAAAGCTATGTTATTAGAAAACCTACAGCTTTTCAGTTATAGCTTCATGTGGCTCTATTGATTTTTAAGGTTATTGTAATAGAGTTAGATAACATTTTTCATCATAAATAAATATTGTGTATTAAATACAAGTGTTCATGAATTACAGGTTATCACTAACACAAAACCCTGACATGTGAAATGCTCAGAAACCAAACTTTTTGAGTACTGACATGATGATATACCTGGAAATTTCTCCACTGAAATGTTTTGTGCACAGAATTATTTAACATATTGTGAAAAATTGCCATCAAGGAAGTATATATAAAACATTACTGGGGCTGGGGAGATGGCTCAGTGGAGTAAGTACTTCTTGGCAAGTGCAAGGGCCTGAGTTCAATCTCCAATTCTGCCAAAAAAAAAAAAAAAATACTGAATTTGCATCTGTAATTGGGTCCTATCTACAGGATCACTCATTATTTATAATATGTTTAATTTCTAAAATTTGAAGCATCCAATGTTTGAAGCACTTCTGGCCCCAACCATTTTAGATAAACGATCTCTAACCTGTATTAGAATCTTGGCAGTGTCTAAAAGTAATTTATGAATGTAGGGCCATAAGGGCATTCAGAGGCCTGTAATAAATTATATGATTGACAGGAGATTAATCTGTGCAGAAAAAGTAATAGAGGAAAATATTATCTTTAAAATTTTTGATTCATTAAATGTCATGTACAAATAACTGCCAATTTTAAAGGCATAGAACACTTTTCTTTGTATGCATGAGTGTGATGGACCCTATGAAGGACAAACTGAATTGTAGCTGTAGAGAGGGACCTTAGATCACTCACTGAACAGCAAAATGTAAGGGATGTGAAGAAATCATTAAGAATTACAGTCATGAAGGAAAGCTTCCTATAGGAAAAGAACCTTCATATCACAGCTGCTTTTCAGAAAGGAAAACAAAAGTATAATAGCTCTATTCATTTCTGCTTTCCACCCAACATACATCTCAGCAGATAATGTGGAAGAAGCATGGTATGTGTGAAGTTTCCCAGAGTCTCAGGTAGAGGAGGAAATCAGCAAATATATTGATTAAGCTGGTTTAGTTTAGTACTAGGAAATATCCCATGATTGGTGGGAGAAGGCATCAGGATACAATGGTGGGTTAACAAAATAATTTCAACTCCAGAGAAACAGAACCTTGTCTGGTAGGATGAAGAAAGGAAAGGAAATATCTTTTTAAAAAGAGCATAGAAATGTGCGTCTCCTGCAATTAAAATTGTCAAAGTTGGACAGTGACATTCTCAATGTGTGGGAGAATTATTCTGGTTACGGAAGCAGTCTTAACTGGAGAGGCACAAAGAGAACTCAAAGCTTCTGTGTAACTCAGAGCATGTACCCTTCCTTCCAGGTGAGCAGATGTTGTTTCTTAAAGATTATCTTAGCCTTCTCTTTCTATTAGTTAGAGGCAACTACATTCAGCCTTATTTCAGGACGTCACTCACTGGTAAAGATGTGAAATTAGTCATCTTATTTCATTCCCATATCAAAGCTTTTGTATTAGCATTTAGTTTTCTTAACCTTTTACAAATATTTCTTTCTAAATTGACTTTCTGGAACTTGCTGTCAAAGCTAAGGTAATCTTTTTAATCAAGGTCTTACTGAACTCATTGATAAAGTTCAATTAGCTGGGCAATTATTGGTGTTAGCTTTTAGATGTATACATCTGAAAGTATCCATTTGCTACCTTGCAAACAATTAGAAAAGTGCTTATTCACATGCTTAGCTCAAATACTGTCATTTTTGTCTTGTCCACTCCTGTTTAATTTTGTCTAAAAATTTTATTAGTATGTGTTTGTAGTACAAAATAATTACAGTCGCTGCAAGGATATGGTGCATGTACATATGAGATCTCAATTATTTTTGTGTTCCTGTGCCTCCACCTCAATTTTTTGTCAACATCAGATTCATGTATTTGGCTTATAAGTCATTATCTATTAACCATCATGCATTCAGATTAACAACCAGATTAATAGGCCAAACTATGTCAAACACATAAGGCAATTGTACTACATGAAGATATGCTTTTGGATACATTCTTTATGCTGATTACAATAATTTTTATTCTTTTTCTTGCTACCTGCCCTTTAAATTGCATTTTATTTATATGCTGAGTTTACCATATAAGGGAAACTATGTGGCACATAGGCTTCTGAGTTCGATTTACTCCACTCAACATTATAGTCTCAAGATCTAAACACAGTCCTACAAATGGCTCAGAATTTATCCTTTTTATGACAAACTATTGCTCCAGTGAATATACATCCTGGTAAATATACACACATCACTGTATTGAACTATTTAGGGAAGATAATTAGAAGGAGAATAGCGGGGTCAAATGGAATGTCTAGTTTCAGGTTTCTTTTGAGGAATCTTCAGACTGAGTTTCCTAGTGGTTGTACTAATTTACATTGCCCCAACAATGAAGAAGGCTTTCTTTTCCTCCAGCCTTATCAGAATGTGTTACTTTTCTTTTTGTAGTGCTGCCCTTTGAAAAACCAAAGTTATTAATATTTTAAGAGTAATTTACCTATTTTGAACCTATATCAAACAATCCCTTAAATTGTCTAGAAATTTTTATAAAAAATGAAAGAGGGTAATATTTGAATTATTGCATAATAAGGTTAAACAATGTAAGCAACTTTTATTCTAAAAGAGTCAAGGATGTATGCGTATTTTAAAATGGAGGGTGTGTCACGCCAGGTATTACACACACACACACACACACACACACACACAGAGTCAACAAGTACCTGAAGACATACTCAACATCTTTAATTACCAAGGAAATGCAATTCAAAACCATGTTATTGGTAGGTTTTAGACGCAACAGTGATGGCAGCAGTGGTGGCACAGCAGAGAAGCAAAAAAAGGGGGAGGGAAAGCCTTTATTAACTAAAGACGCAGAGAGGACCCAGACCTGGGAGATGGACAGATCCTCTGACCTGAGACAGGGAGCCTGAGACTTTATGGACGTTTTCTAGGGGCGGAGTTTGAGGGGCAGGTTCGGTGACATACAAGGAGCTGATTGGAGGCTCCCTTGTGTGGGCGGGAAAGGTCAAAGGAAGTTGTACCCAGGGCTGGAGTGAGCAAGGAGGAAGTGGTCATTGGGAAGATAAGCTGTTGTTTTAAGGGCTTCAGCCATATCGGACGACCACCATAATAATTCAGCAGTTCATACTAAGGCCATAACCTATCAGTTATTATCACTGAGGTAGTAACAATATAAAAAGACTAAACATAAGATGTGTTGAAGATGTGGAAAAAGGCAACCCTGCATGCTGTTGGTAGAGCGTAAATTGACACAACTATTATTGAAAAGTGTGGAGACTCCTCAATTCATTGAAAATAGAGCTATTGTATGACTCAGCAATTCCATCACCGAGAATGAGTCCTGTCGAAATAAAATCAGTATGCGTAAGAGACATCCAGTGTTGATAAGCTAGCTCAGCAGCATAAGCACCTGTCCAGTGAGTGCGTCCTGAGTTTGATCTATGGTACCACATGCCACACCAACTAGGCATGATGGTGCATTCCTGTATCCCAGCGTTGGGGAGGCTGAGACTGAAGGGAGGATCACTATGAGTCTTAATTGTGCAGCAAGACCCTATATCAAAAATAAATAAATATAAAAATAAGGGCCGGCAGTATAGCTCAGCAGACTAAGTGAATGCTTAGGTAAGCACGGTGGCCAGGGTTCGATCCCTGGTTACGCATGCCGTGCTGGCCCTGTCTTCAGGTGCGCGGAGCCAGCGATGGAGTCCGGGTGTGGTGGCATGTGCCTGTAATCCCAGCACTAGGGAGGCAGAAAGCAGGAGGATCACCATGAATGTGGGCTGCATAGTGAGACCCTGTACAAAAAAAAA
>PVKA01027434.1:0-30537 GCA_004027165.1 Ctenomys sociabilis
TTCCCAATCATTTCAATAGTAAAGCACTTACTGGTTCTAAGCCTGCAGCTATGTGTGGATAAGATTATCCTATAATTATAGGTCAGACAAGTGATTAAAGTGAAATAAAATTTACATTTTAACTTGCATAGGATTTTTGAAATAAGAATGTTTTATGATACCATGAAAACAATTTCAGAAATCTTGAGGATGGAATTTTATTTTATTTTAAGAAGCAACAGTGAGAAAGGTAAAGAACTGTGCTTTAAAGAACTTATGGAACTAACTTACCAAATAGTTATGCTTCAATAAATCGCTATGCCCTGTAATATCCACTAGTTTACTGACTGATTAAATTAAGGAGACACATACACACATATATGTTTGTGTGTATATATCTTTATATACATATATATGAAGATATACATATATATGCATATATATTTTTATCACTTAATGACTGGGTAATTATTACTATATTTTAAGACTGGTTTATACAATGTATTGAGGATTTTTTGGTATTAGCTATTTTAAGTTCAAATATTAAGGAAGCAATAATATGGAGCATTTTCCCCAAAATATAAGTTCAGCTAAAAGTATTATTTTCCATAAAGGAATCAAATGTATATTGAAAACCCCATTAAAGGATATAGTGCTATTTGCTAATTAAATGATCTGTGAAGACTTTTACGTGCATCTTAAACTTTTCATTTGGTAGTTACGTAATGTAGAATTTCCCAAATTTATCAAGAGGTCAACAGTTCTCTGGACTATATTATGGAATTTTCTAAATTAGATTCACCCACATATGTGCTTTATAGATCAGACAAATAATGTAGGTGACTGCATTTTCCTCAATTTTCTACATATTAAATTTCTTTATGCTTTCTGATGTTATTGGAAAATTCTGTGTTAAGTAGAATATTTCTAGTATGAATTTCAAAGATACTTTTAACAGTCACTAATGTTTTCAATGTTTAAATATTATAACAGAACTTGCACAAATATAACATTAAAAGTTTAAATCATGATAACTTTTTTATTTTTAGTAAGGGTCTATAGAATCTGCAGGGTCTCAATATGTAGACTGGACTCATAGGAATCTGCCCGTGTTCAGCCTCCAAAGTGCTGGGATTGAAGGCACGCACCGCATATCCAGTCTCAGTCACTATCTCAGTGTGCCCTGTGAGCAGGGCCACATGGCACTCCGGGGATCAAGCCTCAGTCACTGTCTCTGCCTAAGCAAATGCTTTAATTCACTGAGCTGCTTGACCGGCCCTTTGATAATAATTTTATCACAGAAATAAATGCTTTGAAAATTTGGTATGCCCTTACTGTATTACACATTGAGGTTGATGGATAAAACCTGACATTTTGCTCACAGTTTACTATATTTTACATTTAACAGTCAGCTTTGTCTACAGGTGACTATATACTAGTATACGAAATGAATACACACTAACTATGTACACAAGTGTTTGCAAAGGCATCTGGTGTTGGAACAAGCCTGTCAGATGCTTGGACAAACTCTAATACACCCAGAATTAGAAATCATGGTAACTTTTCTTTTTGAGTATGATTTCTTGTCTCCAACAAACATAGTACTGATAAATTTCACTCAAAACTTAGATTTTGGAATCTTTTAATGTGGTACACAGAATTAGTGTTTTGAATACTAATTCTGAAATGAAAGCTTCTTCTATGCTTTCATTTGTGGAAAAATCATTCTTTATGGTATTCTCTAGGGTTAGGAATAATTTATTTTTTTAAACAATACAAAATAGTGATAGACAAAATAGCACTGGAAATGAATCAAGATGTCACTAGGGATCTTCTCTAATAGTGTTTGTAAATAGAATAGCATGTGTGCACCTTGTACAACAAATAACCACTAAGAAAACAATATGCAATGTATTAATTATTGAATCTGTCCTACTAATTTGATTTGAAACTCATTGCTATTTGTTCTTCAATAAAATTATGGAAAAAATTTACAAATCTAAAATAATAGGAATTCAATAATGGTTGCAGTTGTGTAATGCTATTTTCAAATTAGTTGTTCTGATTATCAGACATAAATGTGTAAGATTCTTTTAAAGAAAATACAAGAAAAGTAAACAAGTACAAAAAAGCTATAAGAAATTCAGGAAGAGGAAAAAAATCAGGGTAAAAAGAAAAAATAAATTTTAAGCATTAACTACTGCTTCCAAAAGACCAGCAGAAACCAACAATATAATTATCCAAACCATTCTACATATATACCTAAATATATCTTTTTCCTTTCTTTCATTTTTCCTTTCTTAGGAATAATTTTAAACTACACATAGCAGCACTTCATCAGTTTCTATCACCTATCAAATTGAGGACAATTTCCATGTTGAAAAGACAGTAAAATTGTTTTGTCTTTTAGCTTGGAAACCTCTTCAGTCTTAGATATTTCATTATTGTTTTAAAGACCTTAATAAATTGGGACATTACAGTTCTTTCAGTTGAATATGAATAATGACAGTGTCACTGCGAATTGCCACTCAAGAAATGCTTAAAATCATGGAAATGGATTTAATGGTACTACTCATGTCATGAAGAGACCATTTGATCTCATTCTTCAATTTCAAATCTCCTACTCAACAGCCAACAATGATTAATGGCAAATAGTAGTTTGTAGCAGGAAAGTGTGTCCACGGACAAGGCTCTGGCTCAGAATGGTGATAATCAAGAATTAAATAATCGGTGGATAGAAGTGAGCATGTGGGGATAAAGGAATCCTTTTAGACTACTGGTGATAATAAACTAGTATGATTATCAAGAAAATACGGATGAAGAGTCTTCAGAAAAATAAATAGAAATACCACTAGACCTAAGATAATACTGAGTATATCACAAATTTTATTAAAATATGCATACCCATTGTTTATAGCCATGAAATTCACACTAGCAAAGCTTTGGAAAGAGCCAAAGATATGTGGTTATAAAAAGTATCAATTCCTTCATGAAACATCACATATGGAATATCATATGGAATATCACTCAGTCTCAAAGAATAACGAAAGTGTATCATTTAGAAGAATATGATTAGGACTCAGGACTAGCATGCCGAGTCAAATAAGCTGAACACACAAAGGTAAATAGCATGTGTTGAAATATATGAAAACAAATGAGTGGAATATGGAGAGATGTTAAGAAATTAGAAGGTACACATTTAAAGATGGCAAAGAAAATCTGGGGAGAAATGGCAGCAGAGAGTTAAAGGGAGTAAAACAAATCAAGGTATATAATAATACATTTCCCTAAACCAACATCTCTATTCTGCACTAATAGGGATATATTAATTCAAAAATAAAGAAAATTAAAGAAACACATCAATCAACTTAATGAGCAAATTAGCCATTTGTTCTTCTTTTTTTATTTTTATTTTTTTAATTGAAGAACAAATAGCCATGAGACAGTTTCAGGACAAATTAACAGGACAGATTTGATAAACTAATACATTGCAAACTGTTTTTGTAATGTTTTAGTATCACACAAGGTCTTCCTTAAAGGACAATCCATACATTATACTCATTTGAGATGCTGAAGGAGGGTACCCTGTGTCAACAGCCATCTGAGAAATTCTTACCTTTCCCTTGCAATGTCAGGTACCAAAGTACAGGCTGTGGTAGGCCTTCCTGCCCAGAACTAAGTTTCTCTGACCAGAACGGGCAGAACAGCGGATGGAGCCTTCCATAGTCTCCAGAACGCTTGGGCTGCCTCACAGTTAGTGCACTCTGTGATGTCCCTGGGCCCCCAGGGTGTGGACATAGCCCCAGCTGGCCCAAGGTTCCTGAGCTGTGTGGCTGCATTCAGAAGGCAAAGGTCCATGAGCCCTATGCACTCAGCCTGTGTGCTTAGCCTCTGCCACCTACAGACTCCTGGAAGGCGATTCATGCTTCAAGACACCCAATATCTACTTGGGCAGGTACCTAAGCAGATGCTTGGGTGTTGGAGCCAACACTAGTGCCCAGCTCTGCGTGGGGCTGGGATGGGCTGGGACAGTCCTGGCATCTCAGGCTATACACCAGCCAGGTTCTGGAGAAAGGTTCTCCAAATCTTCCTAGTGGCTGAGCCTCAGGCCATTGGATGCTCGCTCCCATTACTTGAATCAGAAGATGTGGAACACCAGGGACCCTGGGTTCAATAGAGTTCATGAGAGGTCAACCTGTTTGAGTGCCAGGGACCCCTCTATAGTGCCCTTTGCTGAACAAGAGCCCAGGGCCCTGCATCAAGGAGACGGTTCTGTGGGCCCTCAGGAACAGCACTGAAGGAAATTTCCAGAACAGCCCTGGTTTGAGGCTGCGCACATCAAGATAAGGAAACTGAGCCTGGATGCCACACCGCCTGTCTTCAAGTCAGAGATCCGAAAAGGGGCACCCTGTTCTTCGTGCCCAGGCTGGGGCTCTTGAACAGAAGCTTGCCTCGGTGGAACCCTGCTCAGTGAGGAGAAAAGGGAGGGGGGTGTGCCCGCGAGCCGTGCCTTTGCCTTCCCTGAGCTGCCAGAACTGCGCAGGAGCCACAGCAGCCCAGACACAGGGGATGGCAGCAGCCTGAGGGCTCCGCGCCTTCCTCCCCTCAGGGGTCACACCAGGAAGGCCTTCAGTCCTTGAGCACATCCTGCCTGCTTCCTGCCTCCGGTCCTACCAGCAGGGCCCAGCCTCCTGCTCCCTTTCTGCAATCCTCAGGAGCCACCAAGCCCCCAGACACTTTTCCTGACAGCCGCTGTCCTTACCCTGAGGACACCATACTGAAGAAGTCTTGACAACAAACAAGACTGCAATGTTACTTATTGCTCTAATACGCCTTAGCTGCAGTTTGAAAAATATTGTGGTGTCTTCTGTTTCTATTAGAAATTTATGTTACTAGAAATGTAGCAGGGCCAGTCAAATAGCTCAGCGGATTATCTTTGAGGCTGCGCACATCAAGATAAGGAAACTGAGCCTGGATGCCACATCAGAGATCCGAAAAGGGGCACCCTGTTCTTCGTGCCTGCGCTTGCAGGCGCAGGGACCCTGGATTTGATCCCCAGGCCTGCAGAGCTGGTCCCGCCCCTGAGGCATGCTGAGACAGCAATTGAGCCTGGGCTTGGTCCTGCATGCCTGTAATCCCAGCTCTTGGGAGGCTGTAGACAGGCGGATCACTACGAGTCTGATCTAGTAGTGTGACCCTGAACACCCCGTAGACTCTTCCTTAAAATAAAAAATAAAATAAAATAAATAATAAAATTACAATGAGGTATCTCAATATTCATGTTGAATTTTTTGCTGTTACTTTTTGTAGCTCATTCTATTTTGCATTTTACACCATGCATTGTATGATACATTCATATGCAAGAAAAAATTAATTTTCTAATTAACAAAACTTTATGTCTTTATATCTTACGTGGTTTTCCACCCAATGTCTCCATTAAAATAGCTGATGCTTCCTGTATCTTGAGATTCACTATGCCCAGGAATATGTTCTCCTTCCAACTCCTTTAGAGTACCTCTGCTCTTGTTTGTATATTTCCAAAAATACATATATGTGCTGTTCATAGAGCAATAACTTTATTATGCTCTACTGAGCTTTTAGAAGATATTAATAATGTAACATTATACTCATCAATTAATATGTATATATTAATATATTTTATCATCTAGGTAAATCACAAAAACAAGCAAACAAGAGATAACTATTTTAGTTGTAGATGTTTTTTGAGTAGAAATATATCATATTGTTGATTGTTTTAAATATAACAAAATTTAAACTGACAATTTAATAGCTTCAAAACTATTTAAGTCATACAGTCTGTATACATCTTTTAATCAATTAAGCAACAATTTTGTCTTTTCATATTTATTTTATTGTCATTTTAATGTATTATAAAGTATTTTGATTTTTTATTGTCTTTAAAAATAGAAATTTCCACTCAGATTTTCAGAGGGAAACTTTTAAAATTAGATAATAAAATTTAAGTGGAACAGCTATGCATGTGTACAATATCAAATAGCATGACTGCATATTTTTCTTGACAAAAATTACATACTACAAGATCTTTTACAAAGAATCATTTATCTAGTTTTCTTTTGTCATAGGATATGCCTTTATATTATATTTTACTGTAACATATTTTATATATTTTATTCATTGACAGAGTAACAAAGTGTTTGAAAAGAGTAGTAGAAATTTGAAATTATAGGATGAAGACTCTGATTTCTTTATGATGAGAATATACCAGACAAGACCCCATCCATCATGTTGACATGTCCTACGAACAGATGATTCTGTGGTTAGCAGACTTTGCTACTTTATTTTGGCATTCCATCACATTCAAGAGCTATTTATTGACTCCTAAATTCCAATAATATGAAAAGCATGCTTAATTTAGAAAATATACTGTGACAGAGAAATGAGATTGGGGTAGGCAAAAAGTGATTTACAGCCTGCAAGATGTTTAGCATGTAACTCAGTTTATTAAACACACTGACATAAATCTGTATTAAATAAGCAAATGGAAATTTGTTTTTATTCGTATTTACTGGCTTTTAAGTTTACTTTTACTTTAAGGTAAAATATATAAATATATTTAGGGGTGTTAACTCTCAAGTTATCAAATAATATCAAAAGTATAGTTCATTTAATTCAAAATCATATCCTTATACACACCTAGATGACATGTCTTCATCCTAATATATTACAGAAGGGAGATTTTGGCCATAAAAATATTATGCCTTATTTTAACAACCTTTATTACATTATGGTCTTGCCCCTGTCATATTTCCTAACTTTTCTACTTTCTCTTGGTTGTTTAATCCTTAAGTTCTTACTTTCCATTTAACTGTGCTATACCCCTCAATTTTATTTCTTCTTTGGAGTTCTTATACTAAGGATACAATATGATATTTACACATGTGGGTCTGGTATATTTGAATTTTGTGTATATTTTCTAGTTGTATTCACTTATATATGAAGGTTTCAAGTTTATTATTCTTTATAGCTGAGTACTATTCCACTGTATAAAAACACCACATATTTTTTATCCATTCCTCAGGTGACAGGCATTACAAAACAAAGCAAAAATGGGGGATATAAATGAAAGACCATTTTGTAGTTAAAAAAGAGCACATATGTATATACACAATAGTTAGGAAAATATACAGCTACTTCTTCTTAGTTCAATGAGAAGGATTTATACTCATCTTGTACTGAGAACTACTACAAAGACAACCATATGCACTATATTAATTATTGTAACTATCCTACTAACTTGTTTTGAAACTCATTGATATTTCTTTCTCATTAAGATTAGTGAAAAATTAAAAACAAAACAAACCAAAATAGACAAAAATAGATTAATAAATTGCAAAAGATATGGAATTTTAAAAAATAAAACAAATGTATTAAGAAAAATTTTCTTTATGCAGCCATATGTCAACTTGTATTACCAAAATTTGGTGCTTCTTTGTTTTAGATATTTAGATATACTAGAGATGTAAAATAAATTGATAGAGTCCTTGACTTTGAAGGATGTAGGGATAGAATTCAAAAAGTAGGCATATGCTGATTGTGCCATGAAAAAATGATAATATAATAGATGTAGTGCAAGTGTAAAATGACAGATAAATATTAACAAAAATGTGATAAAAAAGACAATGTCAATGGTCAAATATTCACTCTGCTCAGTGTGTACAATTGTTAGCAACAAATCTCATGTTGTTTTTTTTTTGTTTTTTTTGGTTTTTTTGTCTTTTTTAGGACAGGGTCTCACTATGCAGTTCAGGCTGGCCTTAAGCTCATTTTGTAGCTCAGGCTGGTCTTGAACTCACAACAATCCTCCTGCCTCAGCCTCCTGAGTGCTTGGATTACAGGCCTGTGCCACCACGCCCGGCTTCATGTTTTTCTTTCAAATGCCTTGGTGAACCCAAACAATAGACTGGAATAAAGAAATAATATGAACTTAAATGTACATATGCTGGAATCTTGGATTTAAAAAAACAGTAAGTAGATGCAATGACATTGTAGTTTCAGTGAAGCCTGGAGTAGAAAGAAAAGGAAATGCTAGCTATAGAGTAATATATTGTAATGCTAAATAAAAGCTTTCTATGTTGTCGCAAATAATAGGCAAATTATTACATAATAGTAGTATTAACTCATTTATTTTCTAATAATTACAAAAAGGGATAATTTGCATTGTGAATTTTTAAATCAGAGGCCTGAAATATATCTTTAAGATTTAATGCATTAAAGAAATCTATTTTATTCCTGATTTTTTATATATTTTATGCCTGATTCTAAGTACCATATACGCTGATGTTTACTGAGATATAAACTAAATGTAGAACAGGTTTTTTTCTATGAAAGCAGACTTCATCCATTCTGTTCAAGATAGGCAAGCAGAATGCAGTGCATGCTAGGAAGTTGGATACAGAGCTTTGTAGTCAATGCTACGTATCTGAGCTATAGATAACTTCATGAGAATCACAACATAGACATGACTTAATGGTAGCAACACACACGATTCTTGCTATCTGAGAAAATCTAACGACAATTGATCCTGCACTTGAAAAATCACACCTTTTATGTTGCCAATTAGCCACTTCCTTTCTTAATATTTTCCTTCAGGCATAAATGGCTTCAGTTATTTTTCAAGAATAATGTGTTGATACTTGCTTTAAATTTTGGCAAATAAATGGTCCATTAAAATTACTTTATCATCCAAAGGAACTGTTGATATGAATATAAACTGAATTTTCTCTTCTTTTGTGAGAGTTCATGGCCACATTGATGTTAACATTTGTAGAATTTCTGGACTTTAATTTCACAAAACCATGTATGTCAGTTGTAATTTAGGGAAGCATATCAAAAACAAATCCAATATTTGTCATTTTTATTTTCTTACATTTTCACATCACAACATAACCTTTAAATTTCCAATATAGGCTTCAATCAGTGTAATTGTAATCATAGTGTTGTATTTAGAAATATAGATTTATGAAATTTAATATAGGATAAAAGAGAAAAGAACACAATTTTCAATAGTGAACAATTTATTCTAGACCTAAATAGTGAATAATGAGTATAAGGGTATTCAACAATGTTTTATAGATAGACAACTATTTAAATAATTATTTAGTTAAGATATAGTGCAAATCAAATTCATTTAGTCAAAAAATACAAAAAAGAGACACTAGTTGTTTTTTAAGGAACTTATATACAGACAAGCTTGAAAGTAGATAACAGTAAAGCAGTAATATATTCCAGAAAATACCCTGAATCATAATAACTTTTGATTATTTATTTTTTTCTTTCTTTTCTTTTTGGCAGAACTGGGGATTGAATTCAAGCCCTTGAGCTTGACAGGGAAGGGCTTCTTCCAGTGAGCCATCTCCCTGGCCCCTTATTATTTCATAAAAGAGAAATTTAGTGTCTTCTGAAGTAGTCACTGTGAATCTGCCTGTTAAGAGAGAATGTTTATAGTTTACAAGCACTATATTTTGAAAGAAATGGTATTATAGAGTAGAAAGAAAATACTAAGAGAAGTCTAAAGTAGTGTGAAAATTACAGTTGGAACCTGACCTATAAGTTTCATTATAAGAAAAGAAAAAATAAAATATTGGTTAAACCCCGCTCCTCTAGGCAAATTCTTTGCCCTACATCAATTTCCATAACACAACACCACAGACTCAGGGGCATAAATATCAGATATTTGTTTGTCACCATTATGGAAGCACTATTTCCCTAACCAAGGTGTCAACAAATTTAGGTTTTTGTGCAAACTCTGCTCTCCGGCCTGTGGACTGCTACCCTCATGTGATGTCTCATGTGACCTGTCCTCTGTGCCAGTGGAAAAGAGAGAATGAACCCTTTGATATCTCTTTCTCTTTTTAGAAAGACTTCAGTTCTACAGATTTGGGCCTGTCCTATAATCCAGATAACTGTGTTCTCCAAACACATCCTCAATGTGTTGGCACTACCATCATGGTGGTAGGGACAGCATGCAAAGGGTTTGTGCCTTTGTAAAAGAGGCCACAGAACAGTGGCTTGCCACGTGCCACCAAGTGAAGACACAGCCAAGAGACACAACCTATAAGCCAAGATAGACACAGGTGTTACAGACTCAATTTTGTATTATTCAGGCTCTATAACTGTAGTAAATAACCTTCTCCTGTTTCTAAATAATGCACTCTCTGGTGTTTTGGTGTAGCTACCCCACACCAGCTAAGATAGGGTCAATCCATAAAAACTTATTTAAATCAAATTACTTCTCTAAAAGCTCGGTTTGTAAACACCATGACAGTACACAATTTTCGTGATAAAGAGCAATTAAATAAATCATTAGTTATTAAGAAGAAAGGAGAGGGGCTGCCCCTGAGCTCAGTTGTTTAAGCAGCTGGTCATGCAAATGCAGTCAGGTGCAGGATATCATGGTTTGATCCCTGCTCGACCTGCCTTACCAGACCTGCCCTATAATTTTTTTTTTTTAAGTTTCCTCTCATTTGGTGTATCTTGTTACAGTCTAGTGAAAGTTCTGAGATAACCGTCAGTCTCCAGGTTATACTCTGACTAGCCTTATGCTTGGTCAGAGAGACAAATGCTAAATAAATTCTGTGTGGAAAAAATCGTGAAGAAACATTTTCTATAATTGGTAGAAAAGAAAGTTGTACCTTCATTGGGCACAGAGGAGAGGGCTGCACTCAGTAGTGTATGTGAGACTGATCTGGGTGGAATCATCTGTATACATGGGTGTGTGTGTCAGGAGCAATAGTGCATTGGTGTGTGCTATAAGAAACTGTTATATCAACAGGGATAACTGAGGAATACCATTGGGTCATCTTTCCTTAGAGTTTAAACATGTGAAGCCCTTTACTATCCCATATATATTACTATTTATATGAGCATAAAGCTATACCTAGACCTGTTAAAATCACAAAACACTACTTTGGGCAAATAGGTAGACTTTTGAATTTTACTGCAAAAACAAGTACATCACAACCCTTTCTGGCAGTTTCCAACCAGTAAATATATTTCTTTCATTATGTCTAAGAGTAATGCAGGGATAGATGGTGAGGGTTGGCTACAAGAAGGGAAAGAAGTGAGCCTTAATAGCTGCTATCAAAGAGCATTCAGAAATATGAATCACTTCTTGTGAATTGCTATTTAATGTATCCTTAGAGAGTCATACTGAAACAGTGCTTATTTCTCTCATTTACTTTGTCCAACATCAATTAGGTTTCATATAGCATAAAAAACTGAATGTCACATTTGGTGCGTTTCTGGATGGCCGCGTCGATTTTATTTTTGGCTTGTGGATAAATTTAATTACATGCAATATTCACAGGTTTCATAATTATAATTTTGTTGGATTTCATCACTCAATAAATACTCAATTTCCTAATCTCCTGTAAGGTCAAATGTGCCAGACTGCAGAGTAATATTTTACAGCAGTACATGAGTAAAATTCAATATCTGATAATAGGCAAACCAAATGCTGTTTTATACACAGTGTTCAGCATTCTAAAATGTATATTAATTGCAGAGTGCCATCTGCTCAAGCTCCATGACTCTGGAGCACCAAAAACCCCCATTACTTAATTTAGAAAATAAAACTTGTAATCTCTGCCGTGATTGATTAATTGGATTTGACAATAAGATTTTGAGTGAATTAATCCAGAATTTTTGGAGCTTAACTTTAAGATACTTATAATAATATTACATATATATTCTAGTTATATAAATATTATAAATATAATTCAGAACTACAAAAAGACAAAATATGGTTAATATAGTTTTAAGAATGGGTAAAAGAAAGAAGAGAAGAACATATATGAGGTAGAAAAAAAGAGGACAGAAATATGAGACAGAAGTGCTGGGGAGTTAGTTCAGTAAAATAAATGCTTGTCTGGCAAGTGCAAGGTCCTGAGTTCAATCCCAAGAACCACTGAAATAAAGAAATAAAGAAAGAAGCCGGGCATGGTGGCACACACCTGTAATCCCAGCACTTGGAAGGCTGAGCCAGGAGGATTATTGTAAGTTTGAGACCAGCTTGAGCTACAAAGTGATCTTAAGGCCAGCCTGAACTGCAAAGTGATCTTAAGGCCAGCCTGAACTGCACAGTGAGACCCTGTCTCAAAAAAAGAAAAAAGAAAGAAAGGAAGGAAGAAAGAGAGAGAGAGAGAGAGAAAGAAAGAAAGAAAGAAAGAAAGAAAGAAAGAAAGAAAGAAAGAAAGAAAGAAAGAAAGAAAGAAAGAAAGAGACTGAGATGGAGGAGAGAGAATAATTATCAGAAACATTTATATACACACATATATAAGATCCTATAATGCATTATAAAGCTATAATTCATCTCAAAGCATTAGTGCTAGTATATTAAACTGCTAATGTTCTATGGTTTGTTGGAGTTTCAAACTTGTATCAGTGATGCTGTAATTTCAAATAAACTGGAAAAGAGTAATACTTTCAGTTCCTGAGGAAACAGGAATTTCCCAGTATCTGTGGCAGGAGGCAGGAAAGAAGAAAATCCTTAGAGACAGGCAGGTATTTTAAAAACATTTATCTGCTGAGAATTTGCGTGGATGAGATCCAGGGATGAGTATGAACAGGTAACACAGTGCAATTAGAAGACATTGTGCTATTACGTTGTAGTGGATTTCTAACAGGTGGACAGCTCATTACACCCAGCCCAATTAGCGTACTGTGGTGCTGGGTGCGGGAGACCCATCTGAGGTTTGTTGCCAGCAGCATAAAAGGCAGAACAGGAGACATTGTTGGAACATTGTTGGGAATGCTGTTTGAGGGGCTGTTGGAGCTCCTGGAGCTGTTGGAAGCTACTAGTTCTCTTGTGTTGTTCTCCTGGGGGACCATGCCATGCTGGCCTTCCTGACGAACTCTGGAGAACCTTAGGTCCTCATCTTGAGCATCACTTCCTGGTTCCAGAGGGGAAGATAGTGCACTGCTCAGCCTCATGAAGGAGCTTGTTCCTATGGCTTTCCTGATGGGAACTTAGCTTTCCTCATCACTGGAGGAGCTCGGGACCTCACTGTTGCTGAGGACAGCTGTGGTACTTTTGAGGGAGCTCTGGTGCTTACTTTGATTATTACTTCCTAGCTCCAGTCTAGTTTCTTTAGCCTCCTAGTGCAGATCCTTCACCCTCCTGGTATAGATTTTCTAGATTCCACTACTGACCTTTGGGCCTTTCCAGCACAATCTGTGAAGCAGACCTGCATGAGACTTTAGTGTGGGCTCTAGGACTTCAGTTAGACTTCTGGAAGGCATTTTTGAGCTCTAGGTTTTCAAACGGACTCATGCAGGATATTAAGATCCAGGCCAACAGGATTTTATTTCATTTTTATTAGAAAACTAATAGCAAGGATAGTGAATATTTACCCTAGATCGCCTTGATATTCTCATACCCCATAAGACATATGTCTTGGTTTAGGGTTATTTTTAAGGCAAACAATATAGTACAGAGCATGTTCTATACTATTCTTTTATAATAAATCACCCAAGAATCATGAGTGCAGGACATCTATCAACTTTGCTGGAAAACTGTGTCTACACAACAATGGTTTGCCTCTGTCATGTTAGAATGTGCATTAGACTTAAATACAAAAATCAAGAAACGGATCATCATCCATCAACAATTTGAGCAAAACCATGAAACAAGCCACCAGCCTTCAATAATTTGAGCCATAGAATGCCTAAGGTGCAACTTAGGTGGATTTGCAGAGGATGGACTGTTTTACTTCATTCAAGCACCATAAAAAAAGAGCACAAAAGTATGGTTTTCACATACATTAAGTTGAACCTTTGGCACTAGGAATCAGGTTTTTTTTTTTGTCATACAATATTTAACACATATTACAATTGTGTAGTGTCAAAGGGATAGAATCACCAGTATTTAAGCAATGTTGTCAACTAGGCAATAAAATGGTCTGCTGAATGTTTTTCTTTGTCTGATTACCACATACATTGATAACAATACTGAAATGAGGTAAGGAGTTTATACTCCTTTTATTTTCTGTTTAAAATTGAACAGCAAACAAACCAAAACATGAGCCCTGTTATACATTCACAATTTCAAAGAACATCAATTATACAAGTAAAAGACTGAGAACAGAAAGTGTTTACAGATAGCAGACATCCATGGCAAGAGATCAGGAGACACTCATCAGGCTTTGTGATGGTAGTCAGCACAAGCCACTTCTCATCACCGGCAGTAAATAGTGACGCAGAATTCTTTTCCAGATACTTCAGGAAATTCTGCAAATAGCCCAACAATAGTACATGGCTCTTCCCATCAAGGGGCATAGAGGTCAACATTGCTCCTGTTCTCACACATCATCTCAATAGGTGTGATGTTCCATAAACCTGGGTCATTGGCACAGCAGGGTGAGCCAGGAGGATACTGGGGCCTCTCAATGTGATGTTGAGAGCCCAACCATCACACTGAAATACTCTAGTTCATTAACTGTATATTCCTTATTGTCAACATTTCCCTGTGATTTCTTGCACTTAGCGTACTCTTCCAGAATGGCATCTACATTTTTCTTAGCAGGAAGTTGAAAGAGCTACTTCTGGCTGGTCACTAGGTTGCAGTCCTCCACAAGCCATGGTTTTAATTTTCCAGGAATCTTCACTTTAACTTCCACACTATTCTTAAATATTTCCTCACTTTTAACTGTGAGTCTCCCTGAGCCCTTTTATATAGAGCGCGATGTGGAGCTTCACTGGTACTGCCACCATGTCCATTCCCAGGAGCCTTCTGCTTGTTCTTTCTTGTCTTCCTCACGGATCCTGAAGAAGGGCTCTCCACGGAGTGACCACCCCATCTTCCTAGAAGAGCTAGCTCAAGATTCTTTGGCTGCAGCCCAGCTGCCTTCTTTCTTGAAAAGGCCCCTCTCATCTGATGTCTCTGCATATTGCTTTGGGATGGCTTTTTGAAGTTTTTTTCCACAGATTTCTGCCTATAAGTTTGAGAACCCTGCTTTCCAGTACTCATTCAAAGCTATTTTCATTTCAACTAACAATCTTCCTTCTGTCTTATTTAAGAACTGCTAGTGATTTCCCAAGTGGAGTCTTACAGGTCTTCGGGTTGGTCTGGAAGGATGAATTAGGAGATACAACCCAAAATCCTGTATTCAAGGACTGCTCTACAATCAGGATCAGATCTTCTGATCCTTACTGTACGCCAAATTTAGTTTTTCTGATGGTGAACTGAAATGAGAATCCAACTGTCTCCAGGAGGATGTGTGTGCACCGCTGTCCCTCCAACAGCCATAGTCTATTTATTTATTAATGCATTTGGTATAGGGTCTCACTCTACAGCTTGAACTAGTAGTGCTCCTCCTGTCTTCAGCTTCCAAAGCACTAGGATCACAGGTGTGCTCCAGCATGCCCAGTCTCCTTGGCTGCTCAGCACACCCATGGGCAAGGCCAGAACAGCATGTGGTGTCAGGGTTCTGAATCCCAGTCCCTGCATTTGCTTAAGCAGGTGTTTAGTCCACTGAGCTCTCTAGCTTACTGTAGTAGATATTTTAATTTATATAAATACAATGAATATTTATTGGTAAGAAAGGAAAAATTAGCATTACTTGCTCTAAAAATATTTTCCAGTAACATGTTGTGACAGCACATAATAATAATAAAGTCTCATCAAAATAATAATAGCACTTCTCATACCTCATGTGAAAAATTATTTACTCCATGAAGGCATTTAACAACTAGAAAGCCATATATGGCTTTCCTACATATATGAAGGAAATTTTCATACTGGTAAGTATAGAGATAAGAACAAGTGTCACAGGGTTCTATGCCTGACAGTGCTCTATGCATATTTTTGACATTATTGTTGATAGATCTAGCATTGGCAAGGAGATATTTTTCAAGGAGAACTTAATGATTCTGAAACTGTCTTTTCTTCTTTAAAGAGCTTGCTTTTGAGATACTTGTTTTTGAGACTGTTGTGTACCTAATCTTTGTGACCTTAATGATCTTTGTTCAGCATAATTAAATACAGTAATTTTGTTTCCTCCACCTTTTGAATTCCCTGTATATTCAACATATTTTTGTGCAATCAATACCTAAGAGAATTTTATTTTTTTTCATTTCTATATTATACGAAAACTTAGTGGTAACTGTAGTGACATTTTTCCCACTTTTCTTCCCTTAAAATAAAATCTGGCTATTTATTGACTTTCTAACAGTTTAAATCAATAAATGACCTTTATATTTATCAATAGTATTAAGGAATACTGGTGAAGAAAAAGAAGTGTATAAATATAGAATAACATAAAAATGTTTATAGTTATTAAGTGACACAACATATGTAGAATTCAGGTTTATTTTGAAGTACATGCTGCTTGAAAAATACTAAATTTTATGTTGAAAACAACCATTAATATCAATTAAATACTTACAGCACATGACACATAAATGATGACATATAAAAGACATCAAGTCACATATTTACAAACGTTTAAATCACAACTATTTAATCAATATGAAAAAAGGAAATAACATAAAAGAAAAATTATACACATTAGAGGAAATTATAAAAATACATGAAATAGGGGTTAAAGTGCTTAGTCATATAATTCATACAAATAATTTTTATCTGTTGTGTACCATGAGTGTTATCACAAGAAATTCTTCTGTAGTTTGCATAGAAGTAATTTAAATATTGAAATTGAAGACTGGCTCTGACATTAATGATACATGATTAATGTCAATGAGAATTGGGGACTAAAACTACTGCATCTGGTAAAAATTAAACATAGTTTTGCCTGATGATTCAATTTACCTAATCAACATCTTAATAACAGGTGAATAGATTAAGAGCAATAAGTAGGTTCAATTTCTTATTGCTGATTGCTGTGATATTTTAAAGATCCGAATCAATAATTAAAATAATTAAGTCATTCAGTGTCAATCTTCTATGTTGCATTTTCAATTATCTCAGTAAATAGCTGGCTTGCATCTCTAAGACATTTGGGTGGCTCTGCGCTCTTTGCGGTACAAGGATTAGATACAAGTGGGATTAAATCACACCATTACAACTACATCTGAGTCCTAAGATTTACAAAAAGGCTTCTTAAATTTAGCTTCTAAAGACATTGACAAGATAGTGTTTAACTTGAATGCACAAACCTTCATTTATATTTCATGAAACATTTTTATTCATATTACTTCCTTCATTATCTATCATCATTCAGAAAATTACAGACAGTTGCTAGGGTACCCAGTGGTGCACTAGATCCATCTGTTCATTCATCAACCTTATGGTAGATGTGTGAAATAAAATATTTGCCCTAGGTCACAAACCAAAGTAAAAATGTATTATGGAAGTTTTTCTTAAAAAATGAAACAGACTTTTCTTGTGAATAACTTAATATCCCATTTCCGTCTTTTATATATTCAATTACCCCTTAAATAACATGACAAGCATTTATATCAAAACATGTACATTTGATAAGTAATTGAGTTTATAATAAATTTCAACTAGTTAATTACTATAAATATAGAATTACTAGTTTTAACATTATGGGTAATTTATAATATAGATAGTCTTTTTTGTTTCTGGGTATCGAACTTGGGACTTTGCACTTGTCAGGCAGGTGCTTATGCCCCAGAGCTATGCCCTGGAAATATAAAGATATCACATACTTTTATATGTGAGAATGGACAAAGTAACAGCTAATTCCCAACTTGATTGCACTGAAAGCCACCTAGATCCTCCTGGGAGTGTCTTACAGTGTCCCCCCTTCTGTAAGCCCTGCAGACATGATTTGACCCCTTCTCTCTGGCCCTGTTTCCTACCTCTACTTTTTGACAGCAGTGCAGTGGGCAGCTTTGCTCCACACGCCCTTCTGCCTTGAAGGTATATGGTCATGAGCTGAATCTTCTCAAACTGGGAGTCAAGCAAACTTCTCTTTGTGTGTGTGTGTGTGTGTGTGTGTGTGTGTGTGTGTGTGTGTGTGTGTGTGCGCGTATGGCTGTTTTAATTAATGAGCAAAAAAAGTTGATCAACACCTGCACTGTACATTAAATGACAGTCATTTAAACCATCTACAAGTGGTCCAGTGGGCCCTTCCTTGTAACAGGGAACATTACAATATCATTGTTAAAAGAATCCCTTAGTATACCTGAAACATAAAATTTTGCATGTTAAGCATAAGAATTTTATTTATTTATTTTTTTTGGCAGAACTGGGGATTGAACTCAGGTCCTTGTACTTGCCAGGGAAGCACTTAATCCACTGATCCATCTCCCTGGCCCCAGTATAAGAAAATTTTATAATGGTATCATTTAATAAGATGAAAATAAAAGTACATATATAAGTAAGCAAGCAGATATATACATCGTGCAGTATATTCAGAAAATGCACATTGCTATATTCCTCAATTTTTGGTGTTATATATTGAAGTACATATCATAATATCTTTGAGATCTAGTTTCCACCCCCATTTCTTTAATAATGTTTTGTTTTTTTTTTCATTTATTCAATGTACATATGACACACATAATATTTAGGAAGCGTATTTCTAAATATTCTGAATTCATCAATAAATAGGATAGTATCTTCCTTTAGTTTCCTATTAAGAGAGACAGATAAGAAAATTTTTAATTAAAGTACAATGTGATAAGAGCTATTACACTCCTTAGGTTAAGAGGATGAGCTAGTTCACAGAAAGATTATATTATCGCTTCTTGAATATAAAGAAAAACTTCATAGTGAAAATGTCATCTAAGATTAGACACACGGGATAATGAGGAGTCAGGCAATGACAAAGGAAAGAGTACTTTAAAAAGGCAATAAATGCCTAAAGGCCAGCAGAGAGTAAAACTATGGCATTGTAGGAGACTACATGATTGGAACATGAGAAGAATAGGCTACCAGCTAAGCAGAAATATGAAATGATCCTGTGCTGGTGGTGAAGAAAAGTTAGTATATGTAGCATAAATTCAATTGAGAGACAATCAGTAACTTACCCAAATGACGATGAACACAAAATAAACATCCCAAATTACATAAGTGCTGGTGGTGAGCACGCACTCCACAGTTAAGTTTTGGAATGCAGAACTAGTTTTTGGAAAAATAACTTATGGATGCAACAAAGGAGAGAAAAAAAAACTTACATTGACTCAAATTTTCCTTATTTCAGCAATGAGTGCTCAGTGTCGGGGAAAGGTACATCAGCTGAATCAGAGGCGAAGAACAGTCACTTTCTGACATTTCTAGATCCAATCTGTGACTCCTAGACAGAAATTGGAATGATCTCATTTCAGAGAGAAAAGTTTCAGGCAATGCATGATAAAAAAGTATGCCTAACTCCCTAACAGAGCAGGTGGAAGTCACTTTTGGATGCAGCAAAGCCATCATAGAAAGAGAGAGGACATTCTCTCATTCTCACTCTCACCCTCAATCTCTTTGTCTCTGTCTCTGTCTCTGTCTCTCTCTCTCTCTCTCTGTGTGTCTCTCTTTCTCCACATAAAGTGCATGTGTGTGTGTCTGTAGGGAGGAGAACATGCGTGAAAAGAAAACCTGAACATAGCTTCATCTCTACAGAAGGTAGTAGAGAATATACTATAATACAGAAAGAATAGATAACTACAAGTATTCCTGGATACATATGAATTAACAAAGCTGAATGAAGAAAATTAAAAAAATTAAATAACCCAATGTTAATCAAAAACTTGAAGCATAATGAAAAAGTTACCAACTAAGAAAAGTCCAGATTTTTCTAGATTCACTGATGAATTCTACAAGAAATTTAGGGATTTAATCCCTTTACTCTCCAAACTCTTTAATGAAATTTAAAATGGAGCAGTACTCCAAAGTCATTTCAACTGTAACCTACCAAAGAAAGAGAAGAACAAGACAATCTTTCTAATGTACATAGACAAAAAGTCTCAATAAGATAAAACTGAGTGCAACAAATCATTAATAAGATTGTACACCATGACAAAGAATGATTCATTCTAAGGATGCAGGGGTCAGTTCAACGTATATAAATCAACGTAAAACACCACATCAACAGAGCTAAAAGCAAAGATTTCATGTTTATCTTTTTTTTTTATTTTTAGGAAAGGGTCTACTGGGTGTTCAGGATCTCACTACTGGATCAGACTCACAGTGATCCACCTGTTTTCAGCCTCCCAAGAGTTGAGATTATAGGTGCCCATCTCAATTGCCATCTCAGCATGCCCCAGGGGTGGGGCTGGCACCACAGGCCCGGGGTTAGAACTCTTGGCCTCTGTGCCTGCTTGTGGGTGCTTTAATCTGCTGAGCTATTTGGCTGGCCCACATGTTCATCTTAATAGATACAGAAAAAAAAAAGTGATGAATTCCAGCATCCTCTAACGAGCTATATACACTTCTAACTCATGCATGGGGTAAAATCAATAATGCATGCAGTGCACCCATTATCTAATCAAGTTCTGGAAGTTCCACTTCTGAGAAGATGAAAATTTGGGGGGAACATCTTAGTTGTACATCACAAGAGTCTACCCTAGGACTTACATGTGTCTCTTTATGCAGAATGCATTTATTCCATTTCAAAGAGTTCACAGCTTGAACAGTTTGAATATTGTTGGAAAGTCCAAGTCTCAAGTCACTGCTGAAGTGATTCATGAACTATTGAACCCTTGGTGGCCTCACCTCTATGGCTCTGCTTGCTGTCACTTTCAAGGCCCCTCTCCCAGAGTGGTTGTGATCACTCACCTTCCGTGACCTTCCTCAGCAGATTTTCTATGTTCCAGGCATCTCCAAATCTCTGGGATCTCCAACGTACTCTTGGCTTCCTTCTCAGCTCCACATATGAAATAGCCTGATCACATTGGTCTTTTCTGAAATCCGGGTAGAAATTTCCCTGATTCTACAAATGTGGCATTCCGCTTTCGTGCAAAATAATCAATGTGTTGGTGTGCTTCTAGCAAAGAGTATCCAGATCCATTTATTCCATGGTTGCAAAGGCCTTTGTGAGCCTAGAAGGTTAAATTCTTGGAAGTTTTCCTTGTTGGCCCTGACTGAATTCAGCTCCCTGGGACTCTTCTCAAAGCAAGGTTTTTCAATTTTGAAACTTTAAGCTTGTGAAGAGTAGGTCTTGTGGATCTATCTATCTATCTATCTATCTATCTATCTATCTATCTATCTATCTATCTATCTATCTATCTATCTATCTTTTTCTTTCTTTCTTTCTTTCTTTCTTTCTTTCTTTCTTTCTTTCTTTCTTTCTTTCTTTCTTTCTTTCTTTCTTTCTTTCTTTCTTGCTCCTAATTCATTTTTAATTCTTTTTTAGAAGGGTTTTGCCCGCAAGTTGGTCTGTTTTCTAATTTACAATGATTTTCCTATCTCAGCCTCTGAGTGCTGGGGCGACAGGTGGGTATCACCATGCCAGGAGGGTTCTTGTTAATTCCTGAAAATGCTCTCAAGCTGGCTTTTTTATCTTTTTTTTTTTTTTTTTTTTTCAGTACCAGGGATTTAACTCAGGAACATTTGCTTGCCAGGCAAGCACTTATTCCACTGAGCTATCTCCCCAGCCCTGTCTTTATTATTCTAAAACAAGAATTTTTATTGTATTGTTAATTTATTTTTGCAGTACTGGGGATTGAACAAGGGACCTAGAACTTTCCAGGCAGATACTTATGCTGCTAAACTATATTCCCAGCTCTGAAAGAAGATATTTGTCTTCTATCTAATATTATTCTTTCTATTCTCACTCAAGTGGCAGGATAATTCTATCATTTGAGACAGCCAACAATTGGTTGTCCATCACCAAACACTTCCACGTGAGCTGCAACTTGTGGGATGACAGTGAGGCGGTCACCGCACTGGGAACATGATTTTATCATTGGCTCTGCCTCTGTGCGCTAAATGGATGCATCTGGGAGAGTCTCCACTTACATAAAGCTTGCTTTCACCGTAAAATAGACACTAATCCTGTGAACACGGTACACCACATATCACTCCACTCTCTCTATCTACCTGAGTTGATAAATTCTGTTGGTCATTCCAAAGGACTTAGATTAGTTTGTAAAAGGAGTTGCTCTCCTACATTCCTATTTTTCTTTCGTATTTTTTCCTTATTCTCAGACACATTTTATGTGGACTCTTATAAAAGATGACCTGCTTTGCCTTCTTCTTCTGCATATATTTATTTCTTGCTACTTTTTCTCCATAAACCTATTGAGAATTAAGTTTCATAGAAGTAATGATAAATTTTGCCACAGGTTTAAATTTATGAACCTTGATTCCTAGTGTACCCTGTAATTAAGAGGGATCATAGACATTGATTTAAAATCTAAAACTAAGAAAGAGATAAAACCAATTCTACCTTAACTTTCCGTGAATATCAAAGAGGTTGGATGACTGCACAAATGATTCCTGAGACCAACATTACCCTGAAGCTAAAACTAAAGACATAGCAGTTCTATTCTAAGTGGCATATCCTATATGAAGATAGATTAAAAAATCAAATCCTAAATTCAAACCCAATTTTTATATATACACAATCAAATATGATGGTAATATGGGCTTTATCCCAGTGTAATGTTGAGATTAAAAAACAATTTTAATTAATCATAACTGCTCATAAACTCAATGTTAGAAATATCATATGATGTCTATATTAGGGTGAGTGATAGATACATGGCCATGAATGACACATCTTGTTCTTGCCCTTTCCTTTTTGGCACTGCCCCTCTGTTATGCTGTCCAGCCATGATGAAGCAAGCTTGATGATCCTGCCTTAAAGACAGCTGACCTTATGCAATATACCCTAAAATCATGAGGCAAATTAAATATCTCTTTCTTTAAATTGTGAGTATTGTGCTTTGTGTCCCACCAATGAGAAGCTGGGCTGTGTGGTAGTGTATACACAGCTGTAGCCCAGCACTCAGGGGGCTGCCACAAGAGGATCACCCCAAGTTTGCAGCCAATACAGGCCACATAGTGAGCTCAGCACCATCTTGAACTTCATAGTGCAATTCTTTCTCTAACAAAACAAAATGGAAGAACAAAAAAGCTGAATAATGCAGAAAGCATATACCAGAAATGCAGCTGTTTCTGAGGGGATACTGAACACATGGTGTCGAAATTTTTGGAACTGGTGTGTGAAATAAGTTTGGAAAGTTTTAATGATAGCTAGAAGAGTCTAGAATTCTGTGAGTGTATTGTGTGAATGGTTCTGATTTGAGCTCAGGAGACCAGAATATTGATAAAAATCTGGACAGTAAATTCAAGCTTGAAGAGTTCAGTTAGGAACAATGATTTATACAGTAACTAGAATAGGGACACCTGATATTCATGATGATGCAATGTTTATCTGTATTTGCTCATTTCCTAATAGTTGCAGGAAACCAAAGCACTGTACTAATTGATGTGGCAGTGAGAATTTCAAGACACTCTAAAATTCAGGCTATGACATCAATACTGCTGAATAGTTTCAACCAGATTTATAGGGAAAATCAATGGCAAAAGATAGAGCAAACTAATTTGAAAAACGTTAAATTTGGGTCTAGAAGAAGCCATTGTATAGTTTGGCCAAAAGAAGTAGAGTAGCTTAAGTGATTAGCACCATTAAAAAGAATCTATTCTATATGAGAACAAGATGAATAACTCCTGGAGATCACCCAAGGAATCCGGAAGATCCCCCTGGTCTGAAGAGCAAGGATTCATATATTTCAAGCTTTCATTGTAGATGAAACACTTTGGGGGCCTTGCTGCAAAACGGTTTCCTGGAGGATTGATGCTCTGTGCTTAATGTCACTGAATGCAACAGTTCAGTTAAGGTCCATAAAAACCTGAGTGCTGCTTCCACTGACAGCAGAACTTTGCCTCATCTATGCAGTGTTGGTGCTAGCACCATCCACATTTCAAGTATTGTGAGTTTAGAAAACAAAAATAAACTCTGATCTTGCCAGCTGTTCACATCTGTGGGGAGATAGGGATGCTATTATTGATCATTACTGCATTTACTCACTAAGTGCTCCAAGTGTGTGCCATATCTGCACCACATAGATTTTATTTCCACAGCCTATGAATGTCAGGCTTCACAGGAAGAGTAAGCACTGCTGGATTCCCTGACAGTGCTCCTATGTTACCTCTGTGGCCTGGATGAGCAGTCCCCTGGAGGCACACAGTGAGGTAGACCTGGTGGGGCTGCACTCCTGCCTGTCCTCAGCCCTGTGTAGCCTAGGGATTGTAGGTTAGAGAGCCAGTTATGAACTTTCAAATAGTGGTGATGGGTGTGAGCACATGTGCTGCTCCGGCTGCAGGCAGGAAGGGTGCTGACCTTCGCAACACAGTCTGATGGTCGCTGGACCTTTTGCTCAAGTAGCCATTATTTGCTTTAGAAAATTCCTTTTAATTCCTATTTTGCTTGGAGCTTTAATCAAGATTGGATGTTGGGTTTCAAAGTAAGGTATCAAAGACTCAGCATGGAGCACCTGAGAGAAGATTTTGTTAATCTGTAGGAATGAAGCCAAAGGTGTTACAAAGAACCCAGGGAGCTAGGGATTCCAAGAACATGGAATAGCTCTCAAGAAATGCAAGCAGAAGAAGCAGAGCCAGCTCAAGATATAAACCCTTTGATCTCAAACAAAAATGCTATAAGGGGGACATTCAAGAAGGGGGACATAGCTCAGCACCATATGCCCTAGATGTCAGTTTGGAGCTACAGGAATTAATTTTTTGTCCTTCTGGGTTTCAGTATTGTTCTGTTTTGATTTCTTTTTTCTTTTTTTTTTCTGCTCCTCCTTTCTTTCCTTTTGGAATTGAAGAATTTATCCTGTGTTTTGCATTTTAAGATTTTTGAAAATTGTTTCTGGTTTTTATTTAGCTACTCAGATAGTGTTTCTTGAATGTCAGAAGAGACTGATCAACAAAAAAAGCAGAATCTGTTGAAACATTCGGGAAGGAATGATTACACTTTCCATTCTGTGAAAGACAGTTGTAACAAGTTAGGCCAAATTATGAAGTTATTATTGGGCTTATTTGGAAATTAGGTGTTTTTTGAAGATGTATTTGGTTGTCAAGTAGATAAAGGTTAGAACGTTGTGGTTAAACTTGACTCAGGAAGGACTGAGGAGGTGAGAAAGCCATATGTCTGGGTACATCTGTGTGAACAACAGAAGGGGGACCTGGAGTCCTATAAGTGGTCCATGCTTTCCTGATGCTGTTCACTTGCTGTGCTTTCTGGCAATAGCACACCACAGCTTCTTAATTGTACTTACTTATAACTATCAAAAAGAAAGTCAGAGCCCTGAAACATAACATTCTATGCAATCTTCTAATCCTCTTTTCCCTTCATTAGGAAACTGTTGTTTAAAAAAGGCCCTGAAAAATGCAACTCTATTACTGATAAGGAGCAAAGAACACAAACAAGAACTATTTTTAAAATTTAGGGCTCCCTGGATACGAACAAAGATATCACAGAAACAAAGATAAGGAGTAGTTTAATAATAACATGAAAAATAAGTGCCCAATAAAAAGAATTTCAACTCAGAAAGAAAAATACGATAGCCACATACATAGATATCATGAGTGCAAACAAACAGTTGTAATTTCAATGCAGAATCTCATGGTTTTACATGACATTTTTATTTTCCTGCTCTAGTTTTAATTCTGTGCCAGTGTAGAGGACACAACCATGCAAGCTCTTTACAAAAACTAGGAAAAGTCAAAACACAACCAGCAAAGCACCTGAGACTGGCCCGAGACAGCATGGGAGACTCTGTCATCTTCCTGGATCCCGCCCCATCATGCCCAGCCCAAGAGACTGGCCTGAGACAGCGGCTGACACTAGCGGCCTCCTGGATCCTGCCCCAAGCTCACCCAGTGAGTGTGAATTTGCACGACTCAACAACCAGGCTTCTCAGATCAGTGAATGTGTGGTGAGTCTGAGGGAGAGCCTTTGGCTTCTTCCTACATGCACTAACCGGATCCCTACCTCCAAGCTCTCCAAGCCAGTGACCGGCCTGAAAGCTCAGGACCCACTCACCAGCACCTCCCCAGATCCCCTGCCGTAAAGCCCACTGAGCGAGTGGGAATTTCTCCGAATTCTTGGGCATCAAAGTTCAGTGAGTGTAGAGACTCCAGGCCATCTGTGTGGGAGAGACATTTCTCAGCGATTCCCGTCCCCACCCTATGGCCCAAAACCCAGCGCAGCCTGGCCTGTGTATGAGGGCTCCAGGGCCACTGCATTGGAGGGACCTTTCCCAGCCTTCCCGAGTTCTGGCCTGTAGACCCGGACCCACCACAGGCTGGCTGGCCCAGTACAGCCTACCAGGTGAATAAGATCATCCACTATCCTTTCGGGAGCCCAACAGACCCACCAAAACCCAGGACCCACCACCTAGAGAGCGACCTGACTCACACAGGAGGGCTTACTCCAACAATTTTCTGGATCCTCACCTGAAAGCCAGCCAAGACAGTGGGAATTTTCATTACTTGCTCTGCATCCCAGTTCAGTTCATGTTCACCTTAACGGAACCAAGAGAGGGGAACCACAAGAGCTAGAGCAAAAAGGAACTGAAAACAACAGCTAGATCCAGGATAGGCATACCTGAATAATCTCAAACTTAATAGACTGACACCCAAATCTCATAATAAGCTAAGGTTATAGATGCACCAAAGCTCTACACCAAAGGTCAAAGGTCAGCCCTATACAAAATGACAAAGACAAGAGGAAAAACGCAATCCCAGACCTCGCATCCACTAGCAAGGGCAGAAGACACTAACTCAGATGCAATGAATAAGTTAACAGATACAGCAGCAAAGGAACAACAGCAGAAAGCTATAGAGGAAATAAAATGAGAAGTAATTCCCAAAATTAAAAAAGAAATGTCTGAATACATAGCATCTGAAATAAAGAATCAATTCCAGAAACATTGGGTGGAAAAACTATGCTGACCCAGAACAAGTACAGAGACCATCATTCCAGCTGAAACATATGAATTAACACCATTGGCAGCAAAGACACAACAGCAGAAAGGTGATGTGGAACTCAAAGCAGAAATAATTTCTGAAATCAAAAAAGAAATCTTTGAAAAAAAGAATTCTTTGAAATCATAGCATCTGAAATACAAAAACAAGTCCAGAAATTTACAGAGGAAACCCAACTTGGAAGAAACACTACATAAAAAGAAAATTAATAACTGCCTCTAAAGAAGACATGGATAAAAAAATTGAGGAGATCAGAAATATGATGGATTCACTGAATGAGCAATACAGAAAAGAAATAGAATGCATGAAGCACAGTCAAAGAGATATAGAAGAAATAAAAATATCAATCACGATTCTACAAAACCATCTGAATGAAAGCAAAGACAGAGTTTCAGATCTTGAAGATGCCAGTGCTGCTAGTAAAAAGATGAGAAAGTATCTCTTAAAAACAAGAAGAATGCAGGAAAAAATAAAGCATCACCTTCAAGATGACACCAGGATGAACAATTGAGAATAACTGGCCTCAATGAGAATGAAGGAGTCAATACAAATGACATAAAGAGAATTTGGGAATTAATCACAGAAAACTTCCCAAATATGATGAAACAATCCAACATTCATGTCACTGAAGCATACAGACCAAAAAATAACTTCAACCCAAGTAGAAACACACCGCGACATATAACAGTCAAGATTCCAGAAATCCAACAAAAAATGATATGGTGAAAGTTGCGAGAGAAGAAGCAGCTCACATTCAAAGGAAAAACCATCACAATTACAGCCAACTTCTCTACACAAACAATGAAGGAAAAGAGAGCATGGAGAAGAGTTCTTCAATTCCTACACGAAAACAAATTTCAGCCCAGACTATTATACCCTGAAAAACTCTCATGTTTGGTGGAGAAGTGAAATACTTCTACAAAGCCATCCCTTTACAAGCTGCTGAAAGATGTTCTAGACAGAGACCACAATGACCAGAACTCCGTGAATGAGAATGGAAGGAACCCACTAAACAGGACAGCCAATTAAACACAGGTTACAAAGGAGTAAACAACACCGGGTAAATATGATGACAAATGTAAGCCATCATATTTCAATTATAACAATCAATATAAACAGACCCAATTAAGAGAAATAGACTGGTACAATGGATTAGGAAATAAAATCCAACAATATGCTGTATACAAGAACCACAGTTAACTCCAAAGGACATTCATAGGCTCAAACTCAAATGATGGAAAACAATGCTACATGCCCCAGCACCTCAGAAAAAAGCAGGAGTAGTATTTTTGTTCTCAGACAGTCTCAACTTCAAACCAAGAATGATCAAATGACACAAAGAAGGCCAATATATATTGGTCAGGGGAAAAATTCAAGAGCAACAGTTAACACTTATAAATATCTATGTACCAAACACAGGAGCACCCAACTGTGTAAGACAAATCTTAACGAACATAAAAAACTTAATGTCTAAGAACACAATCTTAACAGGAGACCTTACCACCCACTTTTCTAAAAAAAATTGATCAACCAGACAAAAAATTAGCAAGTAAGTAGCAGAAATGAACTAGAGCTTGGAACAAATGGATGTGGTGCACATATACAGAGTGTTCCACCGAAGCACAGCTGAATACAAATTTTTTTCAGCTGCACATGGGTCATTTTCCAGAATAGACCACATGCTAGTCCAGAGGTCATACCTAAGTATATGCAAGAAAATAGAAATTGTCCCATGCATATTATCTCACCACAGTGCAATGAAACTGGAACTAAATGACAAAAGAAACCAGAAAAACCTGCTAAATTCATGGAAACTAAACAACATCCTACTCAGCAATCAATGGGTTGCAAAACAAATTAAACAAGAAATTCAACAATATCTACAATTCAATGAAAATTCAAATACACCTTGCCGGAATTTATGGGATGTGATGAAAGCAGTTCTTAGAGGGAAAATCATAGCTATGAACTCACACATTAGGAAAACAGAAAGGGAACAAATTAGCACCCTAATGTTGCACCTCTGACAACTAGAAAAAGAAGAACAAACAAAACCCCAGAGCACAAAGTCGGGAAGAAATCATAAAGATTGGAGCAGAAATTAATTCCATTCAGATGAAGGAAACAGTTCAAAGAATCCACAAATCAAACAGTTGGTTCTTTGAAAAACTAGATAAAGTTGATAAGCCCCTAGCCAACCTCATCAAAAAGAGGCAAGAGAAAATTCAAGTACAAGCAATAAGGAATGAAAAGGGTGAAATCACCACAGCCCCAATGGAAATTCAGAAGATTATCAGTAGTTATCTCAAGAATCTTTACGCTCACAGAATAGAAGACACAAAAGAAATGGACAGATTCCTCGAAAGTACAAATTACCAAAACTGAATCAAGAAGATATAACAACTCTCAATACGCCAATAACAGCCAAAGAAATATGAAACGTAATAAAAAGCCTACTGACAAAGAGAAGTCCAGGTCCTGATGGATTCACAGCTGAATTCTACAAGAAATTTATAGAAGATATAATCCCCACACTCCACAAACTCTTCAATGACATTGAAAAGGAAAAAGTCCTCCCAAAATCATTTCTGGAGGCAAGTATAATACTGATTCCAAAACCAGGGAAACATGCAACCAAAAAGAAGAACTACAGGCCAATCTCCCTCATGAAAAAAGATGCAGAAATACTCAACAAAATCCTGGCAAATAGAATACAGCAAATCATCAAGATCATACACGATGACCAGGTAAGATTCATCCCAGGGATGCAAGGATGGTTCAATATTTGAAAAACTATAAATGTAATACACTATATTAATAGACTGAAATCTAAAAACACATAATCATCTTAATTGATTCAGAGAAAGCTTTTGACAAAGTCCAACACTCATTCATGCTCAAGGTCCTACAGAAAATTGTAATAGATGGACTCTATCTTAACTTGATAAAAAGCCATCTATGACAACCCAAAAGCTAATATTATCCTCAATAGGGAAAAACTGAAATCTTTCACTGTTAAATCAGGTACAAGACAAGGATGTCCTCTATCACCCCTCCTATTCAATATAATCTTGGAATCCTCAGCAACAGCCATTAGAAAAGAGGGAGAAATAAAAGGAATAGGAATAGGTAAAGAAGAAGTTAAATAATCACAATATGCAAATGACATGATACTTTACTTGGAAGACCCCAAAAATTCCACCAAGAAATTACTAGGACTGATAATAAAATTCAGTAGCATAGCAGGATACAAAATCAGTACTCAAAAGTCAATAGCATTCCTCTACACAGATAACAAGCGCACTGAAAGGGAAATTATAGAAACAATACCTTTTACAATAGCACCGCAGAAAATGAAATACCTTTGGATTCACTTAACCAAGGAAGTCCAAAATTTTTTCACGGAAAATTACAACACCCTAAGAAAAGAGATTATAGAGGATTTCAGAAAATGAAAAGATATTCCATGGTCCTGGATAGGAAGAACCAGCATTGTGAATAATATAAAAGTAAAATAACTATAGACATTTTAACTTGCTTAGTACATCATATGTAGTTTCTATATTTTCCATTCAATTTTATCTGAGGATTAATTTTGGTACAAGTAT
>PVKA01027435.1:0-30391 GCA_004027165.1 Ctenomys sociabilis
ATAAATAGGTGAATTCATTTCATATTTGTTGCTTTCAGAAAGAATTCAGTATATGAGCAAGTACTGGACATACACTTATTTCTCTAATTTATATGAGTTTCTTCAGACGTTATAGCTCAATTCCTTCTCCATACAATAATATGATCATCATGATAATAGTGTCCATCAGAGAGTTTTTGGTGAGTAATAATGAATAAATATAATACATTCCAGAGTTTCTGGTACTTTTGTGTGGATTATAAGTCACTGCTTAAAAAAAATTGAAGCAAAACCCCAGTCTTTCCATCAATATTCTCTCTCTCTCTCTCTCTCTCTCTATCTCTCTCTCTCTCTCTCTGTCTCTCTCTGTTTCTGTTTCTCTCTGTCTGTGTATGTTTAAACTGATTGAAGGTACAGTGTGGCAGCACACACATGTAATCCAGAACTCAGGAAGCTGAGGCGGAAGGCTTATTACAAGGCAAAGGCCAGCCTAGACTACAAAGTGAGGTAAAAGCCAGCCAGAACTGCACAATGAAACCCTGTCTCAAAGAAACACACAGCCAAAACGACTGGAGGTTGTAGTGCTCACAGAACATCTCTCTCTTTTCTAGCAAGGGTTTTATATAATTTTTATGGGTGTATGCAACCTCTTTATAGATTTGTTAAATATAGTGAAGAAATAAAACACATTAAAAAGCTGAGTAAGGAAAATTTTAATATTTGAAAATTGGTTTTAAGAATACTTCATGCATATAAGAAATTCAATTATGTGCAATATATGTGAGTAAATAGGGCATGAATACCTCCATCCTCTGATTTTGAAAAATGATTTAGAAATTTCACAGACAATGAAACACAGCAAAGCTCCTTGTATACATTTAGAAATGAGACCTCACGTCCAATAATTACCCCTAACTTGTACAGTGTAATGGTTATTTAAGTTATTTCTTAACATATTTCACATAATTTAAAAGAAAATAATCATACATAATTTCCCACATAATATTTAACTCATATTTTATTTATGTCCAACATTGAAAAATAACCCTTAAATACACACTACTGCTTTCTTAATACTTCCAAACCCTAAGAATACTTCTCCTACCATGCAGAAGGTTCACTTAAATAATTCTTTTTAAAAGATAAATTGTATCGTTTACAGAAATGAAAAATATTCACTGAAGTTGCCCCTTTTCAGCCAGTTATGTAGTGGCAATAATGTATAGTTCTATTTATCTTCAGAGGCACACATCCAAAGTAAAGAAAAATAATCAGTTTTTCAGATAAAATAAAACAGATATCATGGAGAAAAACTGGTTACAGAGAAGTTTAAGTGCAAGCATAGTACAGCTACAAAATGGCTTTGTCTATGAAGTATCTCTAAGATAAGCCTGTATTGGAAGATTCTTTTACTTAACATTAACTAAATAGTACAAGTGAGGACTGCTCTGATGACTGATCACATAGTCTCTCCTAGTCCTGGGATTATGCCATGCATATCAGCTGAGGATAGGCAGCATTGGAGAAATACAAGAGATCTATGTAATCTGATGTCACTTGTATGCTGTTGCCAAATTGTATCCTAAAACATAAGCATAAAAGCAAAATCCCTCATTGCAAAGATACCACCAACACAGGTGACACTATTACCAAGACAGGAAATAATAAAATTTTCAAAATTTAGGACCACATAAAATTATGTAATTCAGTCAATCTAACTGAGACACTTGAGATAAGATATCAAGGAGAAAACTGAATTTAGGTAGGGTAAAATCAAGAATTGGTCATATTGGGGCCAGCAAGATATCTCAGGGAACTAAAGAGCCTTCTTAGGCAAGTGCAGGGGCAATAGTTCTATCCTGGTACCATGTGCACTGCCAGCCTCTACCCGAGGGTGGGCTGAGCTTGCCAGAGTCCCTGCACCAGAGTCCCGGCATAATGGTGCATGCCTATAATCCAAAGCACTGGGGAGGCTGAAAGCAGGCGGACCTCCGTGAGTCTAAGCTACATAGTGAGGCTCTGTAACAACCAAACACATTAAAAAGTGAAACACTAAAAAAGTACTGTAAAATTGATATTAGCCAGCAATTGGCAGGACAGTGGTCTCTGCGCAGAGCCGTATCAATGCAGAGAACTTCCAAGGTGCAGGAAATCCTACTGATCAAAACATAAGTAAAACTTCATTTCCCACGTGACTACTAGTTTTATTGGAGTTTCAATAGTTGTACAGTTCATGTATAGTTCCCGATCAAATTTATTTGAAAACTGCATAAATTTAAATAATTAAATTTCTGATAAGATAAACATGGTAGTAATAATTTTTGAAAAGCAAATGCTTTGAGTTTTTCTGGGAGGATTTTGACCCTCCTCTTATGTTCTTGTGATTTGTCTTTCTGTCAACAAAAATCTTTGTGAAACAAGAAGCAGGATGACTGCAACTCGATTTTGTCGATGGATGAAAACCTCACAGGCTTTTATAATAGATGCACCCATATCAGAGGAGTTTAGAATAATCATCAATATAATTGGGTTAAAGTCTTCGTATTTCCTGTTTGTTTCATCTATTATTTTATAATTCCTCCTTTCCTGGCTTCTCTTATTTTAGCCGAGTATAGTTAAGACTTCATTACTTTTTCTGCTGACTTATTATTTCTACCCCTTTTAAAACATTGCAGTGGCTATTGTAACGTGTGCTTAGTCAGAGTCCGCTAGCAGGCCCCACCCTATGCTTGCCTGAGCATCAAGCGTGTCCAGCGCCGCAGCCCCATTTCTTCCCTGGCTTCGCTCTCTGTCCCACATCCGTCTCCATCTCCCACTTGCACGGTGCTTTGACAGCATCTTATCTGAACCTAGTTTCGATAACTGCTTTGTCTCAGAGCTTTTATCTTCTTTCTCTTTATGCATCCCTCCCACATTTTTCTCAGCAAATTGTCATTCTCTGTTAAACAGTACAGACTGAGGTATTCGATGTTTTTTTTCTTTTGGAAGGTTTTTAGTGTGGCTTTGAGTTAATCTTGGCATAAATTGGATTGGTTTTAATATTTCTTGTTGCTATGGTTACCGTTTTTGCACTACAAGTTTTCAAATTTTTGAAAAAAAAAATCCCATTGTTTAAGATGGGCATAGTTTGCTAGTACGTTTCTTTTTGTCATTGTTTGCCAAGATTTCTCCCTTTAGTTTTTCCACTGGTTTTACCTGAGTCTTCTTCCTTTCTCTTTTCTTCTACCAGACGTTTTCTGCTATTAACATCATCATTATTATCAACATTATTATTATTATTATTATTTTGGAAGCCATTTAGACTGTCAGTGAGTTCAGGGGAGGTGCAGAGGTCAACAGGCACGGTGTTGCGCTGCCCTCACATGAGGCCCGACTATTGGACACAGTGCCGGCCAGCTTGGAGCCCTGCCCTGCCTGGCCTGCCGTTCTGGCCAGAGCAAATGTTGCTTCCCCTTTGGAAGGGCTATAGTCTGTAGGTCTGTTTCATTTTGTTTTGTTTTAACATTTTTTTCATGAATTCAGTAATGTCATTAAGGAAAAACTGTTTGTTGTTTTTACCCATGCAATAAAACCTTTTATTTCTAGATAGGAATATATTTTTTGCTTTAGATATTAAAGTAAATCTTGTGCTCTATTTTTTGGAAGACTTTATGTAAAATTAGTGTTATTTCTTCTTTAAATATTTAGAACAATGAGGGCTGGCCAAGTAGCTCAGTGGATTAAAGTGCCTGCAAGCAGGCAGAGGGGCCAGGGGCCAGGAAATCGATCCCCAGGCCTGCTGTGCCGGTCCCACTCCCAGGGCGCTCTGAGAGGGCAATTGAAACTGGGCGCAATGGTATGCACCTGTAATCCAGCTCTTGAGAGATTGTAAACAGGTGGATCATTGCAAGTGTGATCTAGTAGCAAGACCCTGTACAATCTGTAGAAGCTTTCCTAAAATACAGAAAGAAAGAAAAAGCAAGCAAGAAAGAAAAGAAATTAGAAGAATGAAGCAATTACTCACTCCTGCCTGAACTGCCTTTGTGAGAAGGTTCAAAGTCAAACTGTAGTTTCTTTAACCCCTATGTACACTATTTGTATTTTCCAGTTGTTTTTGAATAATTGTTTTGGTGTCTTTCCAGAAATCTGTCCATTTCATTTAACATGTCAAAAATATTGTCATAAAATTTCATAATCTTTTATTTTTAAAACATCTATTGAAAGTTAGTATCTACTTCCACATTCTCTTTGATGTTTTTGACTTATAAATGACAGAAACATTTTATTTAGTTTCCAGATACTTGAGAATTTTTTTTTAGTTACATCTACAAATTATCTTTCCTTCCACAATACTAGAAGAGTTCCCATACATATATATGGACATTTTTTACACAAGTTATTAGTTTATTTAAGAAATGGCGAGAGGCTGAGAGATAGCTCAGTAGAATAGGCATCTGCCTGGCACTTACAAAGTCCTGAGTTCAATCCTCAGCACCAAAAAGGAAAAGAAAAAGAAGTAGTGCTGATAAATTTGTAGCACTTCCCACAGTTGACATTAGGCCATCTTCTTCTTGACAGTATTTAACATGATTTTCATTCCTTTATATTTCTTGGAACTAAGTCTAGAAACTTCCTGATTCAGATTTACATTTTGGCAAGAATGATTTATAAGAGATTGAAATCTTTTCAAATGTTATGTTAAGAGTACATAAGGTCTAAGCTTCTTTCTTTTTCTTTTTTTTTAGGTCTGAGTTTCTTAGTGTCCATCTGTATTTTTAGCTAATCCATGCACTGTAAGTACCACTACCAAAATTCTATATAGTTTTAAGGCATCTAATGAGAACTATTATCTAGACCTATTCTTTAATCCAAACATAAAATGGTGATTTTATAGTTTTTTCATTATTTTACACTTACTAGCCTGATTTTTTTTTTTTTTTTACAGAGGAAATTAACCTCAGCAAGTATCAGGTTACACTGATACACTTTATATTATGAAATTTAATTTACTTTCCCTTTTATTTGCCAACTTCCAGCATGAACATGGTAAACAAAGGTCTCCCTACCAAGGATGATACATACATAGGAATACAATCAAGTGACATCAGAAATTATCTTGCAGTGACAGTGATGACTGGCAAAAGTTTCATGGAAAGTTGATATTAAAAATTTTATAACTTTATTTTGAATACATGGATTTTTTCTATTTCTTTTAGCAGTGTAGTCCATGTCCTTTTTGATACCCTCGTTGTTTTTGGTTTGGCTATTGTGACTTGCACAAGTTGGCTTCTGTGACCTTTGGATTTGGTCTCAGTAGTATTTGTTGACATTGTTGACTGTCTTGAAGATATTTTATATTTATCTTATCCATTTCCTTCTTCCAGATCAGAAGAGCATTCTTCTTGCAAACAGCCTGATTGGCGCTGCTGAGGACTAGCGCACGCACTAAAACTCTAGGTCTGGGGCCTCCGTGAGCTTGAGTGATCACCGTTCACATGTCCTCTCAGTGAATAAAACTGGGCAAGATAAGTTGTTTTAAAAGAGAGGCTGACGAGAAAATATACTGATGCTTCTAAGTCAAAGAAATGTGACTGAAATTTTGCATATTTTTATATAGGGGTAGTTTTTTTTCATATTCCTAAAATACTGATTATATCATTTTAATGTTGCCTATATTATTTATCTTAATATAGTCACTCAATACCAGTATTTTTACTAACAGTAATATTATGTAATTCTCTTTCAAATGCCTTTGATGATTCAGTTTAATCCTTTAGATAGATTTCAAGTAAATAATGCCAGAAAGTCATTGCTTTAGAATCATGTTAAATAGATGTTACAGTGCTTACAGCAGCAAACTAATGTATGGTTGGGGTTATTTGCTGATTTTCTATGTACTTTTAAAAATTTTTATAAAACACTCAAAATATGTCTAATTCACACTATATAATGGAATACTTTAAAGAGCTGCAGCTTCTTGACCTCTTACCTTTTATTTTTACTACTTTTTCCGTAGATAACACCAATAAAGCCAAAGGAATGTTATGGTATTAAAACTAGACTGAGTTTGCTACACAAACACATGAAGGTAAGTTTCAATCAAGCTTATGTTACAGAAGTATTTCTGATGTTAATCTAGTCAAATTTTCCCTCTGCCTGTTATATATTTATGCAATTTCCACAAACTGATCACTTTCTGGTATTTATTTGGTTATGGGAATTACAGGGCAATCTGTACCATTTTTGATGTTTTGTATTAAGTTTGGATTGCTTCATCATATTTTGTTACAATGAGTGAGTTCATTAAATGTATATTCCTTTTTTTCTTATATCCTCTTCTGATCAGATTATCATTGTGTACATCTATAGATGGTAGACACTCCCCTGCGGGGCTAAGTGGGAACTGGAAGGGCTAGAAACGCCTCTTCTAGACCTGTTTCCTGAGAATGGCCACAAGCTCCAGCATTAACATCACCCAGGAGCCTTCCTCTACCCTGAAAGATATGCTGCATAGCTCAGAAGACCCTCCCTGCTCCGCCCTTCTGTTTGAATGGCTACAATTGTTCCTGATGAAATCCTGGAACCACCAGGATCTCTGCCTCTCTGCCTCTGCCTCTGCCTCTGCCTCTGCCTCTGTCTGTGTCTCTGTCTCTGACTCTGTCTCTGTCTCTGCCTTTGTCTGTCTCTGCCTCTGTCTCTGCCTCTGCCTCTGCCTCTGCCTCTGACTCTGTCTCTGCCTCTGCCTCTGCCTCTGCCTCTGACTCTGTCTCTGCCTCTGCCTCTGCCTCTGCCTCTGCCTCTGACTCTGACTCTGACTCTGACTCTGACTCTGACTCTTGTCTCTGTCTCTGTCTGTCTCTCTCCCTGTGTCTCTCTCACTCTCTCTGGCATAACTTACCCAGTGGCTGAACATTAATTTTTTGTGTTACGTCTTTCTGGTTCATTTTAGAAGACAACAAAGAAACTAAAGGAGTTTTCAAACAGTTCCTATGGTGCTCCTTCACATACATATTATAGTACTTTGGGAAAGATTGTAAACTTTATGCCCAAAGTTTCTGTAGCACAGCAATCTATTAAATTGTATTTAATTTGTTAATTCTCAGACTTTTTTGACTGCTGCACTGTTTGCTTTCCTACACTTCTCTGATTTCTGTAAGAGCCACTGTGCTGTAAGATTCAAACTGTGTTTCCTACTTACTTGCCTCTTTGTTATCAAGTGAAAGTCATATATGTCACAAAATATAAAGAAATACGAATTTATCACTACTTTTACTGCAATTAATGTGTTTAAATTTTATAAAGTGTTGCATAAAACACAAGTAGAATTCTACCTATATAATAAATGTTAAGCTCAGTTGAACAACTGAATTTTTCTGTATAACCGGAATCATATAACCACATGGCAAAGAAAGGGGAAGCATACCCTTTAGGAAATCCTGGGCCACTTTATTTTCTTTAAATACAGTGAGATCAAGATCAAGCTCTACTTTAATACTCACCAGACACCCTAGAACTTAGGCAAAGTAGCAGAGATTAAAGATCCATCCCCTTTGTCACAGCTCTAGGTTTGGAAACAATCAGCAAAAACAAAATGAATAATTTCATGAAGTATATTTTGTCTGTCACTAAACCTACCAAAGGGTTTGTTGGTAGAAGGGCTAATTGGCAGTGAGAGAGGGCTCATAGCTGGTAAAAGCAGATGGACTGTGGGCAGGGAGGCTGGAGGAGGCAGGGACAGTGCCCTGTTGGGGACAGCATCCACGTGGCTGAGGATACGGCTCCTTAGCTTCCTGTGCTATGTGGAGTCGCCTTGCAGCCTGCAGCATTTTAAATTAATTTGGGAAAAACTAATGACACACTAATGATTGCACCATCTTAGCTCACAGTCTGTAATAACTCTGTGAACTGACACTAAGGTTGTTTCTTCCACTGTGTATTGGCATCAGACTATCCCTAATTCTCAATCAAATGTGTTAATTAGCTGGGATCAGCCTATTTATTAAAGAATAAGGAGAACAGGAGACTACATACCTTGGTCTGTATAACATTAACATTTTCTTTTAAAGGTTATGAATACATGTAGTTGTACTTACACACAGAAGCTATACATACTTCTTGGGGAGGGAGTGGCATTTCTGTAGTGCGTGCGATATGTAATGGTCAGTTGGGTCACTGACATGTCTACCACTTCAAGCATACCCTTTAGGAAAGCATGCTTAATCTTAGGTATGTTGGCTCAAAAAAGAAGCTCTCTGCATTTCAGTCTGCATCTCCTTATTATTTCTGGTTTGTGTTCCCAGAAAAACCCTGGGAAACAGGCTTTGTTCATTTCTGTGTTTCACAGACGTGCAGTCACTGACAGCTAGCATAAATACCCAGATCAGAGTGCTGAGTGCAGGCCTCTTTCAAGGACTGCCCGTTCTATGTGCACATGTGTGTGCACACGTGTGTGTGTGTGTGCATGTGCATGTGTGTGTATGTTCCACATTCAAACTCAGCTTTCTAAAACCTGCTTCTACTAAGAAGTTCCAAACTTACTGTGTCAAAGAAAATGAAATATTCTTCTGACTTTTAGCACAAAATGAAAACTCATGGCTTGAAACTTGGAAAAGGCATCCTCATTGTTTAGGAGTAGCTTAAGAAGTGATTTATGGAAATACACAGGAGATATGAGCTGCATTCCCATGTCTTTGTTCATATGACTGAGCATATTAATATTTTTATCGGACAGTTAAAGGAATGAACATTGATAAGTACTTATATTAAAACCAAGTATAAATACTTGAAAGCCATTAAATATAAAATTAACATCAGTCAGCATTATATACCCAATGTTAGATATAATTATACAAATGTAAAACACCCTTTATTGCAGTAAAACAAGGTATACTACTTTATGAAGGGTACATTAATTTTCTTGACTGTGTTATTCATTTTCATGTATATGCATGTCAAAACATTTCATAGATTTTGACTATATACAATAAAAATATAAGAGTATCAAATTATACCATGCTTAATCAATGTATTCTTAATTCCCTCCTCCTTTTCTCAGAATCAATCTTACATTGGCTGGACTTGACTTAATAATCAAGTTAATCTATACAATCAAAATAGCCATGTTTTGGTAGGGTGACTACTATGGTCAGTATCAGTCTACACAGCATACTCTAATGAGAAGTTAAATACAGTTCCAATCACAGTGCCATTGACAAAATTGTCCTTAATCAGGCTTTCTTGCATTGTAGTCACATAGACATGGCTGTGCCTGTCTAACAAAGTCATTGGGGTTAACTGTTATAGGTGGATGTGCCCAGGGTAGAGCTGCTGTCACCTACCCAGGTTTTTTAAATCTCATAGAGCCACTCTTTCCTCCCCCTGCAGTATGCCACACGACATCAGGGGAACATGTGGCCATTATTCTATTTTTGTATTTTCAAGATTTTATACACATGAAATTAATCATATGATTGGAATGATGGCTAAAGACTCCTTTCGGCCCAGTGAGCTGGAGAGTTGCACACTTGCTCATGGATCAGTAGTCATTCATGTTTAGATTGAGCAATATTTAATTATAAAAATACCTACATGTTTTTATCCATGCATCTATTAATGAGTAATTTGATTTTTTGAATTATTAATGCATTGTTTTGAATATACTTTCTACAAGTATTTAAAAAATCTTCTGTATGAACCTTATCAGTTATTTCAGGTAAATCCCTAGAGTAAAATAACTCTGTGTGTTTGTAGATGAATGCTGACTATGTAGGTATATGGACCACAGTTTTCTAGATTGGTTGGACTATCTTGCATTCTGTTCTGCAGTATGTGAGGGTTTCCATTACTATACAACTCACAAATACTTGTAATTCTTAACCATTATTATTTATTCTGGGCTTTTTTTTTTTTTTTTTTTTTTTGCAGAACTGGGGATTGAACTCAGGCTCTTGTGCTTGCCAGAGAAGTGCTTATTCCCCTGAGCCATCTCCCCAGCCATTTTTTTGGAATTCTTATTAAAATATTTTTTTAAAACATTTACTATTGTTTGCAATACATAGCAACTATATTTGGGGCAATAGGGTATGTATGTAGTGCACCTCGACACATTCACTCCACTCAACCTTGATTTCTCCCACCCAAATTCAAATGTGTGCAAGGTCATATATTTTATTTTTGGCTTTATAATACTTTTTGAACAACTAATAATGTTCACAACTTTTTATTTGTTTCTTTTCCATGAATATTTATGTCAGGTACAGGTTCAAATATTTTCATTGTTAACTGGATTTAATTTGAAAACTATACAGCTTTTTGGTCTATTATTGTCAAGTTGTATGATTTCTTATATGATCTGCATATTAATACTGTGTCAGTCACATGTATTGAAAATATTTTTCCTTCTCTGTGCCTTTAATTTTCAGTTTTTTTTTTACATGGGTGTGTTTTGAGCAGCAATAAGAAAAGAGCAATTTCTATAAAATCTAGCTAATCATTTTAATTTGTTTTATATAACTTATCTGAAAAAGCATTACATTTTCCAAGCTCATATTAATAGTCAAGTCTAGTATTTTTTCTTTCAGCATTATTATGCTTTTAGGGTATACATTAGAATTATTCTGTTAGCTTACTGATTTGTTCTATCTCAAGTTAGTTTTGGCACACAGCAGGCAGAAAGGACATTGCCCACTGATTTGTCCCACACAGTTTACAGCTGTCCAGTCCTTATAGCACTGCTTTGAAAGAGCCTTTCCTTTCCACATTAATGGCCTTGGAAAAGTCCTCAAAATTCAGTGACCATAGGTAAATTGGTCATTTTCTAGATTTTCTTATTGGTTTTAATAATTTTTATGTCCATTCTTTAGAAAATACTATACTCTCTTGGTTACTATATATTTGCAAAGAAACTTTGAATCAGGTTTGGGCATGGAGACCCCAAGCATTATTCTGGCACTCAGGAGGGTGAGGCAGGAGGACTGTGAGTTTGATGCCACCCTGGGTTGCATAGCAAGTTCAAGGGCACCCTGGAATATATAGTGAGACTCTGTATAAAAAGGCAAAAATGAAACAAAAACTGAACAAGTCTAGTACAGCCTTAAACTTTACACTTAAAAATAATTCTCTTGCTGTGCCAAGTCATTTGCATTGCCATATAAGTCTTACTTCAGACAACCTCAGTATGGCGCATCTTGATCTATTTCTGTTTAACGGTAAGTTAAATCCTTTTGATCTTTTTACTTACATAATCTCATTTTCTTTTCTTTTGTGTATGTGTGTAGTTAGTACAGGGACTCACTATGCTGCTCAGATTTATAGTGATTCTCCTGCTTTCAGCCTCCACAGTGCTGGGATTACAGGTGTGTGCTACCATGCTCAGTCTCAGTGGCCAGCTCAGAGCACCCAGGGACAGGGCCAGCAGAGTTTGTGGTGTCAGGGATCAAATCCTTGGTCCTTGCACTTGCTTAAGTAGATGCTTAGTCCACTGAGCTGTCTTGCCATCCACTTGCATAATTTTATATTGGACCTTGGACATTGTTATAGATACATCATTGAGATTCTATGTCCTAGAATATTTCCACTAGTGCTTTTTTTAAAAAAACAAAACTTGTCGTTTGTACTCAAATGATAATTTCTTTATGTTTGAAGTACTGTGTCAAATCTGCATTTCTTCTACTTAGCTTATCTGCTCTAAGATAAATGTTTTAAGTATCTGTTCTACTTATATGCTTTAAGTGTTCCCAAAATTTACAGAAGACGAAGTGTGATCCAGGAATCAGGAAAGCTTACAAACTTAACTTTAGTATTTTTTCTGTACTTTTCCCTTTTCAGATTTCTTTCTTCCCTTTCTTAAAAGTATAGCTCCAGGTATTGAGCCGCAGCACGAGGTTATTTTTATTTGTGGATTTTGATACAGGATCTTGCTAGGTCACAAATCAACTTGGCTAGGCATGTATTTGCAAGCCTCCTGCCCCAGCCTTCCAGAGCAATGGGATTGTAGGCACACACTCCACTCCTACCTCTTCTCCTCAATTTTAGGTACTCGGTGTTCTGTTCTTTCAACAGGCAGAGAGTGGATGCTCCCAGCACTCTACCTTTCCTGGGCCTCACTAGAACTGTGGCCTCCCGAGAAATGCACCAGATAAATGAAAGACAGCCTGTATAGTTATTCTCCAAACTTGACATCTGCTCCTCTGAAAAAAAAAAAAAATTGAACTTTTCTTTTAACATTCAGTTTGCAAAAACCATATACAGATTTTATGGTTATTTTGAGATGAATTTGCTCTACTTGCAAAATAACTCTTTGGGACAGAACAATTTAATCTTTCCTCAAAAGGCAAGAAGATGTTACCACTCTTGAACAGATTCCAACACATATGCTACTGTGTGGAAAGACCTGACCCTTATCAGAAACAAGATTTCAATAAAGTTGGAGCCTAAAAATATGAGAAATTACATTCATGAATCAAGAAGAGTGGAAGTCAGTAAAATCTTTAAGAAGCCTGAGGCCATACTTTCTTTCCAAGTAGATATGTAGTTTGGAGGTTTTTGAACTGGATTTTGATTTGGTCGCTGTCTCTTCCCCTCCAGATGGCACAGCGTAGCGTCTGTTTCATCACTGGCATAGAGAATGGCAGGCTGAGCATACGGCGCTCGCGACCCTGATCCCTCATCACTGACAACATGCACAAGTGCAAGCTCCTCATCAGAATTGCTGTCCTTCAACCAACGAGTTGTTTTTTACACCATACCCATGTCTGGTTCTAGAAACCAGGGTTGCCTCAATGAGATATGTTCCTCTACATTACAAACTAATTTTGCTGAATGAATTATTTTATTTTTGAAAAAAAGAAAATCTCCTCAGGAGCTACCTAGAATGTGGACCCTGAAACTGAAAATAATTTTGTAATTTATTTTGAATATTAAATAGAGTTGGCTCATTGTCCATTTCATTTCTGATGATATCTGTCATTTGAAAAGATGCTTTTTGGGATTCTATAACAAAGGCTTTCACATCAGAGTTCTTTGTGGTAAGTATTGCTTCAAAACTTATAAATTACTACTGTATTTAATCTTTGTTGCAGGTTTCTAGATGGAATTTAATATTTTGGAAGTAAGAACCTTAATTAATTCCCAGAAAACTAATTTTGTGCTACATATTCAGAATAATTTAGTACATCTAATACCTAGAAATAGTTTTTCCTTCTATGTAAGATTTTGATTTACGTCATAGCATCAACAACCCAAAGAAGAGATGTGGATATTATGAGAGAAACACAACATGTATCTTAATTAAATGCCTACCATTTCAAACTTACTAAGCTCACAAATTATAGATGATGCTCCCACAAATGCATCCGTGTCTTTATTAAGAGAAATGATGTTCCATTAGTTTCCATTTATTATTTATCTTCATAAACCATCAGTTTGAAAGCTTGGTTCATCCTCTGTGGCCTTCACTGTATAATGTGGGGTGTGTGCATTTTGATATGCCTAGCTTACATTTTTCTTCAAAAGCTCAGTTTAGAAAAAAATAAGAAGGGCATTTGGTCCTTGTGCTAGAACAGAATACTCCCGATGACAGTTTCACAGTCTAATTTGCTTTGGGATTTGCAGAATTCAGAGCTCCTCAGAGAAATATGAATGCAGCCCCCCTTAGTCCATGAGGAAGTGGTTGGCTCCAGCCCAGGCCTCTGCCTCTGGCAGCCACTTTGAGGAGGGAAATTGAGTCCAGCTCTGCAAGACCCAGAATGCACTTAGGGTCTTCTGGGACTGTGCTGCTATGGGAAATATTGTGGGCATGTGGAGAGCTAGCAACAGACCAGCAAAACAAGCAAGACCTCATTAGGGTGCTCACTTGGCAGTTCTGGAATAAGCGCCATGTGAGCTCGGATTGCCATGGGTTTATCTTCACCCACCAGACAGAGTGGGGTGCTGAGATTTACCAAGTGGAAGAACATTGCTTTATTGTACAGCTGCTGTCCTGGAGGTAAAACAAAACAATATTTCAAAAGAGGAATATTTTGATAAATGTGTTCCTCTACTAGCAAACAAGCAAAACATTTTTCAACACATTTAGACTCACATGTTGATAGCTATTCTGGTATCTTAAGGCAGGCATTTGTACAAAGTATTAATGAAAGCAAGCTTTTGCTTATGTCCGTGTGAGTAATAAACTCTCAATGGAACACAGATCCCGTTACTCTATATACTGTAACAGGCAAGTGTTTGGAGGCCCAATAAAGCTCAACAGCTAATGTAGTGCACTAATAGATACTGTGGGGGATTCCAGGTGAATAGGGCTGACTGCATCCATATTAGAAACAGTGATTTGTATCATATTACAAGAAAATAATATGAAAAATTATTTGCACTGTTCTCTAAAGTGGTCCGAAGATGGACCACTCACTCTACTATGCCAAAGAGCACTGTGAAGAGTGAAAATTAAAAGTTCACATGAGGAAATAAAGCAGAGCCAGTTGTTCATGCAACACAGCATTCAGCGTAGCATTTGAAAGATTAGCAGAAGAGAGAGAGACAGGCTTTAGAGAAGCTCTTTCCCAAGGTATGGGATTGTGCAGTTAAAAGTGAATGACCCTTAGCGTGTGTGTGCACATGCACCATCTTCTCACACACACTTCAGACTTCAGTGAGTAATGACAAAAGTACGTATTTGCTTTTTTCTAATTTTGTATTCATTTTAATGAGAAAAAAAGATAAAATAGGATGAAACAATTTCTAAACCCGTTAGTAGGACAGTTACAATAATTAGCACATTGCATATTGTTGTCTTTGGAGTACTTACTCAGAGGATAAGATATAGACATAATATCTCCTCTGAATAATATTTGTTCAAACCTTTCTTCTCATTGAAGTAAGAGAAAGTAGCTGTATAACTATCTTTACATATGCATTTTTTCACTACAAAACAGTTCTTATTTGTATTCCCCCTTTTCACAAATGATCCACAAGTATTACATGGTTCCAGGGTAAATCCTGGGGGGATTTGACTGACCTTGTCAGAGAGTAAAAGTTACATTTTTAGTTATACAGGTCTTGCTTTAATTTGGTCTTAACCATCCAACAGAAAAGTGTAGCCATGAGGTATAAAATGTAAAGCCATATTAATATGCTGAGCTGCAAAAGGCTCAAATCAACAACTTCAGACAATTGCCAGTTGTGCTGGTAACTCACTACTGTTATGGACTATGGACTATATTGGGTTATTTTGCTGAATTCCAGTACGTACAATCTTTGAACTGGCATCAAGTATGAAAAGGTCCTTTAAAACCTTCTACAAATACAGTTTCTCTAACCGCAGAGAAACACCCATCTCTGACAAAGCAAAACAAAACAATACATATTTGGAAGAAAAACAATTACAATTTCAACTTTATGCTTGTATATATTATGGTTAATAATGCAGAATTAATTTTCCCTTTTATTTTTAGAAAGAAACACATTCAATTTGTACAGTAATTTCAAATGTATGAGCAGAATTGTAGGACAGTCATTAGGCTGGAAATAGGCTTGAAAGTTGGGCAGAGTTTTGCTCGTAATACTCTGTTTTTGCAAACAAATACTTAAGTGCAATTGAAAACCAATACACAATAACACCATTGCAACACATCTAAAAGGTCTGACCCTTGATTATTTAAATTTATTGGGTAACATTTCCTTTCAAAAGTAATATACATGTATACAAATAATACAAATATCTCACAATTCTGAGCTTCAGGTATCTGAATTTTTTTATAACATGGGAAAGGAATGTTATTTTAAAAATGATTTTACCTTTATAAGTTTGCATAAATTTGAAATGTTTTAGTCAAACTGATAAAATCTTCTGGCTTTCCATTGCACAGATAGTATTCTAAACAAAAATAGGGACCCTTTCCCCTCCTGTCACCAAGGACAGGCCCATGAAGAAACACCATCCTACAACCTTTTAAAGGTGATCTGCCTACAGATTACCTAATTTCTTCCCCTCGGAATCTTAAGGTGACCCTTAACTCTTTGCCATGGGTCAGAGAAGTGTGATTGCTCAGCCCACCTGCCACTTTCATCCTCCTCTTCCTCACGTATTTCATCACTATGTAAATTATTACTCACTGTGTATTTTTGACTTAGCTACATCTTATTTTATGAATTGCCGTCACCATTCAAGCTTCCTTCTTCATCAGTCCTTGCTTCTTTCTTAGATGTTTTATTCATTTTAATGAGAAAAAATGATAAAAGAGCAATGAAACAGGTTAGTAAGACAGTTACATTAATTAATACATTGCATATTGTTGTCTTCATAGTAATTATTCAGAGGACAAGTTGCAGACATGATATGTTGTCTAAACAATAATATTACAAACATTTCTTATCATTGAACTAAGAGAAAGTAGCTGTATATTGATCCTATCTTGTATATTTTAAGGTCATCAATTACTGCAATAGTCTCTCTCAAGTAAATGTTTGTTTAAAAAAAGGTAATAAATTAAAACAAGAGATAAGAAAAATACTGTCATAAGACTGTCCTGCTACAATGTTATATGTGGTTAAATTTCTAAATTTCTGTGTAAAAAATTGTATTGTTTATCCTTTTTTACTATTTTTATTGTTATTTATTTTTATTTTTTCTCATTCTGTAGGGATTTAAAGTTTAGTATATCAATGATTGATATAAAATACCTATTCCATGTATGTCTAACGTGTTTGTTATTCAGATCAATACTGATGTTAAGCTCAACAGCCTATGTTTTACGGTAACAATATCATTAACCTTCTCTTCTGGAGGGTAACAACTTAAGTTTGCAGACCAAAAAATTGGAGAAAAGGAATTGCTCGCAGGATAGCTCACATTGTGTCCCTAGTCCTTCAAGGTCAATGAGGACTCAGGACATTAAGAGAACCTGTACTGTAATATCCCCTAAGTCTTTACTTCTAATCCATTTTGTTTCTTCTTCCTATTATACTAATCAATGTTTGATCTCAGAAAAACAGGTAATTGCCTAAGGCAATTTGAGCTACACAAACGTTAATTTATTTTTTCTTTTACAAAGGGGTGCGATTAAGCCTGCTGTCCAATCTCACTGTGGTAACTTGACAATGATTCACACTGTAGGGCAATGGGAGTCAGTGATGAAGAGATGGTGAAGGAAAAAGATGCGTTAGAAAGAAAAGAATCAAGATGCCATGAGAGGGCCAGGAAGATGGCTCAGTAGAATAAGTGCTTCCCTGGCAAGTATAAGGGTCTAAATTCAATCCCCGGTTTGGAAAAAAAGAAAGTCACAACAAGACACCATGAGCCTCAGGCAGCCTTCAGACAATGGGGAAGTCTTAAAAAGGCTTCACACTTTGGGGAAAGAAACAGCACCTTTACAGTTTTTGCATTAGAAATGGATAAAATAATGTAACATAAGTACTAAAAGGACACAAATTCTAAAAGTCAAAGTACAACTCGAAATGCTAATTTTTTTTTTTTTTTTTGGTGGTACTGGGGATTGAACTCAGGACCTTGCACTTGCCAGGCAAGTGCTTATTCTAATCAGCTCTCTCTGCAGGCCCAAAATGCTGAATTTTGAACATCTTGAACATGAATAAAACTTTTAGGAAAGTAGGAAACAGGAACTTAAGTTACTTGGAACATGAGAAAGGGTAGGAGTAACTTCTGGGAAGGAACTCAAAGAAAACAGAAGGGAGGAAAGGAGCTCAGGGGTAGCCCAGGGCTGAAGATGCTTTGATCGGATGGACAAAGGCAGCAACCATTTATTCACTGCTCCAAACACCAAAGGCAGGAACATGGGCCAGGAAGGAGGGAACTGCAAGCCCCAGCTCTTGTACACTGCTTCAGAAACCTTGAGTAAAGAGAAGGGCAGGTTCAAGAAAGATGACCTCACAACCTATTTTAAAAACCAAAAAGCCTCTAATTCCAGGAGATGGAAGACAGACTAAATTCTAAATCAAAAAGAATTTTTAGCCATGACCTCGTCTGGTCCATGGGGGCAAATGCTTGAAGCCCTAGGAGTCATAATCAAGATGTGAGAGATGTGGACACATATGGGGGAAGGGCCACATGTCCCTGTGGGCTGCAGCCAGGATGGGGCAGCAACCTATCCTTGTATAAGAAGGGCCTTATCCTTGGTGATACCCATGTGTGCTACAAAAAAAAAAAAAAAAAAAAAAAAAAAAAAAAAAAAAAAAAAAAGGTAGAATACATGAAGGTTAAAAGTGGAAATCGAGGGTGGTAAGGGCTGGGGAGCTAACTCAGCAGTCTAAGCTCCTGCCTGGCAAGAGCAGGGACAGGATTTGATCCATGCTGCACCAGCCCCGGCCCCCAGGCACATATTACAGGTGTGGTGACGCATACCTGCAATCCCAGCTCTGGGGAAGCTGAGGCAGGAAGATTACTATGAGTCTGAGCTGTGTAGCAAGCCCCTGTGCTAATTAATTAATTAAAATACAAAGAAAATACAGGAAACTAGGTATATAGCTCAATGGCATAATGCCTGCCTGGCAAGGGGGAGGTCCTAAGTTTGTTTCCTTGTGCAAAAAATAAATGGTAATATGTAGACTAAAAGTGGCAACACATACATTTGGCATAGTAGGCACACCAAAACCACAGACAGAAATCTGTCTCTCTGAGCCTGCAAACTTGACAGTGGGTCCTGGAGCTTGACAGAAATAGAGGTGCTGGGTATGGTGCAGCATGCCTGCAATCTCAGAGGAGGCTCAGGCAAGAGAATTGTACATTGAAGGATGGCCTAGGCAAATTAGTAATTAGTTTTATTTGAGGAGACCCTGTCCTCAAATAAAAACTAGGAAGAAAAGGCTGGAGATGCAATGTACTCAGTGTGAAGGCCTGGGTTCACTCTTCAGGAACACACACACACACACACACATACACACACACACACACACACACACACATGAACTCACGCACACACACATACAGCCTGAGCAAACACAGAGAGACAATTGTTATGGTTTGTCTCCAGGTGTCCCCTTAAAGCCTCATGCAGTCATGGGACAGACTTCTAGAGTTTGTGATTAACTCATGATCCACTGAGACTATGGGTGTGAGTGCTGCTGGGATCATGGGTGTGAATCTACACCCAGCCTGGGGCAGGTAGGGTAACCTGAAGGAAACTTCAAACAGACTTCTTCTCTGTAGACATTGTTGCCCCTACTCCTCCCATTTGCTCTCTTGCTGTTTGCTGCAGCCACAAAAGGACATTCTCTGCCCTGTGCCTCTCTGCCTGGGAGCCAGCCGAGTATGTACTGAAAACTCCAGTAACTGTGAGTTTAACAAACCTTTCCTTCCTTCATGTTGGGTGTGGGAATTTTGTGAGAATTTTGCCCCAGGAAGGAGTAAAAGGTAAGTGAAATAGCAATGTTTTCCTTTTATCTAAGCTTTCTCTTCTCTCTTTGGATTGGGGAATAAAGGGTCTGAATCCTGGGCAGCAGCCAGCGCCACCCCTCCCTGCCTGCCTGAGCTCCAGCCTCGTCTCTGGGGAAGCCTTTGCCCCCTTCCAGACCGTGCACGATCATTGTCAGGAAGCGTCCACAGCTTCATGTTTTCATTTTATTTTGCTTTCAGAAATTCATTCACCATAAAAGGTAGAAAAGTTACATCTCGTACTGCATGACAACAGTATAAAAAGGACTAACGGAAGGAGATGATAATGAAATTTATAAATTTTATAAATTTGTGAGCCTTTATATTTATAAATTTGTGATAAATTTTCTGAAACTAAGTTTAAACACACTATTATTATATGTTGGAGAAATGTCACAATAGTTGAAATCAATCTTTTGAAATAAACTCCATACAAACCAAAGACTGCGTATTCTCTTCCCAGCAGAGCTGATCGCCTTCTAGTGCTGGAATAGACGATGGTGTAACTTATCTGACTCCCCAGTCATATCAAATAGAAGCAGCTCTTTGACCTTGAAAAGGTCACTCAAGTTCTTAGAATCCCAGATCCCAGTTTCCCCAAACATAAAATAATTATATTGACAATATGATGTATATAGTTATTTTCAGCTCTAATATTTTTCTTTTCAATATTCTGATTCAAAATGAATTTTATTCTTAAATATGAAAACAATGAAAGAGTTTGACATAACATTACCATTAAAAATATTTAGAATTTTTTTAAGGTTTCCTATGGTCTATCACACAATAGTAATGTGGAAACACAATGCTAGACTCCACACAGGGTAATTTTAATACATTGAGGCCTTTCCCAGCCTTGTGTGATGCAGGCCTTCACCACTAGTGGCCGCCCCATTCTGCAGATGAGGATAAAGCTCCAACACTGGTTCTTCTTTAACTTTCCCCTATTTTAAGTTTTCCTGTGTCTTCTGAGTTGCATTTATATTATGCTCATCAGGATGTTGAGAATCCCTTTTAAGTTCAAGTCAAAAGTAAGCTTCATATCAACTCGTTCTTTGATTCAACTGTGGGACCACCTGGCTAACTCTTCCCAGGTAGCACATTTCTGATAGGCCCGTCACTCACAGTATTTCCAATCCAGAGTTATGCTCACATTGCTTTGGGTGCCTTAACAAATCGTATGTTCATGTAGATTACTGTGACAAGCACTTAGCCAACCCAAAGTACGAAATGAGCAGCAATAGTACGATTGAGACAGAATGCATGTCGGACTGTAATAAGGACAAAGGGGGATTCTAGGCCTCAATATTCCAAGACAAATGTTTTGGAAACTATATGAGATATATAAATGTTAATGTTTTCAATATACGTGAAGATTCAGAAGAACTACTTTGTATATATTATCATTTTAAAACTATTAAAAATATGATAGCCTTATAATATTTTATGAAATAGATAACTGTGACAAAAGAATTTAAGAACAGCTACAGGACAGAATAAGTGTGAAAGAATTATACTAATTTTTGTTGTGGTATTTTACATATTTAGTAGAGAGTCTACAGGGTTTATTTGCACAGATCAAACTCATAATGATCCTCCTGTTTTCAGCCTTCCAAGTGCTGGGATTACAGGCATATGCCACCATGTCCAGTCTCAGCTGCTATTTTGGCATGACAGAGGGGGCATGGCATTTTGGGGGCTGAACTCTATGGGGTCTCTGTGACTGCTAAGCAGGTGCTTTAATCCATTGAGCTATCTGGCCAGCCCTTCTTGTGGTTCTTGATGTCAAAAATGAAGTTGAATTTTGTTTTTAATTCATAGGAAACATTGTTTTAAATACTAATTATATGGTTTTCTCTGACTAATTTAAAGTGTTGAATCATCACAGTCAATTTTGTATTTTAAAATAACAAGTATCATTAGTTATCAAGCTTAATTTCTCCTAAATCTTGGCAGCTCATGCAGATATATTTTCCTGTAGATTTATTAGGAAAACAATTTCCCTGTTAAATATTGCAATATTCAAAAACATTTTATTATACACAGTATTTTAAATATAGTTATTGGAAATTAATTATACATATAATCATACAAGTGGAATTCTCCCAATTTAAATATTTTGACTTTTATGCCAAATTGAATCTCTTATTGAAAGCAGTTCTGAGTGAAGAATGTTTAAGTATCATATTGTGGAGCTTTATATAATTTTGTTGTATGACTAAATGCTACAAATGAAAAGAAGAATTTGTTTTTCAGAAACAAATTGAAAAACGTGTTCTTAGGAATCACCTGATGCTAACAGTGTACAAGAATTTCTACATGACAGAATAAATGCCAATCAGGGAAGATCAAGTAGGAAACCTAAGCTAGAAATTTAATAAGTTGAAACAATATAAGATACATATTTGCAGACAGTACTGGCATTCTTTCCTTTGTGTTCATGAAAGAAGTACTATCAAGAAATGTTGACGAGGCTGAATCTTGAGTTCATCTTTCATCATAATGGATCAAATTTATGTCCACAAACAAGCAATAGTGATCATTCACAGGTAAAGCACATCAGACAAACACAAGTTCAGGAGAAGGCAACATGCTGCTTTAGGGGCAGAGTGACAGCAAGAGTAAGGTCCACATAGGTGATTTGTGGGAGCAAAAGCAGAGACCATGTGAATTTACATTTAGCCACTGCTCTCTTTCAATGCTGTCCAAGTGAGTGACACTTGAAATCCTTCTGAGTAGAGAAGCAACGTGGTTAAGTCTCCCAGAACTTCTCAGACTTTAATGTGTACACCAATTGCTTGGGCACACTGTTAAAATTCAAATTTTGATTCAGGAGCCTTAAGAGGAGTCAGTGATTTCACCTGCTAACGAGTTCCCAGCTGGCGTCAGGATTGCCAATTTCCAAATTATAGCTCAAATAACAATCCTACATGGACATATTTTGCTGCAGAATCAGGACATGAAGGAGTGAGCCAGAAGTCTAATGCAAAAGTCTTGCCACAAAGGGAAGCTCAGGGACAATGAGAAAATAGAGAAAGAATACTTCTTGGGAAGATTACAAAGGAAGAAAAGGTTAGACAACTTGCCTGGAATTCTAAGCATTAGTAAAAATGTAAAACAATCCAAAGGATGAATTCACTTTATTGTTTTTTGTTTGTGAGGTTGAAGCTATTCTGTTAATTTGGGGAAGAACGCACACCGTGAAGTGGGGCGTGGCCTGAAGGAAAACTCCCACTCTTCAATATATGCATAGACACCCAGCTAAGCAAGGATGAAGGCCAGGGAAAGTGAGTCCAGAATTTCGCAGGAAACCTACGCGCTCCTGCTTTGAGATGAGATAGACCCAGAAGGAATGGTGAATCATCCAGGAAAAACGGGCAACAAGAGAAAAAAAAAAAAAAAAAAAAAAAAAAAAAAAAAAAAAAAAAAAAAAAAAAAAAAAAAAAAAAAAAGGAAAGAAAAGATTATAACCATGTTGAAGAGTTGCAGAAATAAATGGGAGAAATACATAAGGAAATTGTAGTCAGAGCCATGAAGGAAGGGTGGCTACTTAGAGAACGGTAAACTCAAACTCGAGGAGGCAGCTGAGATGCAGGTAACAAGTCATGCGAGTTCAGAGACTGCATACTTAACAACCAGAATGTTATTGGCATACTGGGATTTGTAGGGCGAATACGTCGTTTTAGTATGGAGCAGACCCTAGGCAGCTAGGGAAGGTCTCAGTAGTTTTAATTGCAACTCCTCTGAGCTATACCTCATAAACCAACACATTGACATTGATCTACAGTATTTCTGCCACTGGGTACATGTTCTTACTCAGTACTGTAGCCCTCAATGTCATATACCTGACATAAACCACGGGGAGGTATTTCCTCGATCTTGTCTACCATAATAAAAATGTTTACTGTCTATCCCATAACTTGCAACAAGCACAGTTTCAGTTTATGATGCAAACGGGAGCAGGTGAGCAGCAGAGTCGATGCCGCTCTGCTCCTTTTCCCTCCTGGAATGAATACTGCACTTGCACGTGGATTCAAGACCTCGCTGGGCTCAGCTGAACTATGCTCCTCTTGGCCAATGCTACTTAGGAACGCAGAGATGTTCAGCTGCTCATCTAATAATATTACTTCGTAGACATGAGGTACGGATTGTTTTCTGAAACAATCTTTACATATTTTGTGCTTCTTCTCCATCGTATTATTCCCTATCTTTCATCATTATAATTAGAATAGCTTGGGCTTTTACTCATTCTGAACATCCATATTTTCATTTTAAAGGCTTGTATAAGCATGTGACTTCAACAGTTAAAGTATAATTTGTATATTTTTCCTATTTTTAAATTTTTGTCTTGTGTTGCTCAATATGTAGACTCTAGAAGATTTTTGTTCATCATGTTCGAATATTAAAAAAAAACCTGTTATGTCTATTTTTTATTTTAAAAGGTGTATTACATGTTTTACTGCACTGTATTTAAGCCAGTATAACTACAAGTCAGAGGGTAAAGACTGCTTTAAACACAGGATATGGATAGAAAGTAGGGAAAAGATAAAACTGGACTTGCGTTGCCATTGTACGGATCCAGACGAAGACAAGAGCACTGAGAGATCTGGATATGAAAAATAAAGTGACAAAATTTGCAAAGAAAATATTGACAGAAATGGTATCCTAGCTATAACTTTTTTTTTTTTTTTTTTTTTTTTTTTTTTTTTTTTTTGGTCTTTTTGAGACAGGGTCTCACTATGCAGTTCAGGCTGGCCTTAAACTCACTTTGTAGCTCAGGCTGGTCTCAAACTCACAACAATCCTCCTGCATCAGCCTCCCGAGTACTGGGATTACAGGCATGTGCCACCATGCCCGGCTTACTCTTTTTAGTTTTTTAAAAAAATCATTTATTTATTTACCTATTTGATAAAAAGCTCATACTTGTAGTGATCCTTCTGTCTCAGCCTCCCCAGTGCTGGGATTGCAGGTGTGTGCCACCACATCAGGTTTTGGGGTTGGAACGGTGCACCCTGGGTTCTGGGGCCTGCAGAGCATGCGGTACCAGGGCTTGAACCAGGGTCCTTGTGCCTGCCAGGCAAGTACTTAGGCCACTGAGCTTTCTCCCCAGACACTATTTTTTATCTTAAAGAGGAAAAAAAAAATTTCCAAACAAGAAATTAGGGGGATAAAAATGACCAATACATTAAATATTACTATCTTTAAATTAGTTACCCAGAGTACTCAGATATAGGCATTTAATTATTCAAACAGTATTAGCATAGCCTTACTTTTCAATGAACTCAGAGAAATTAGTATATATATATATATATATATATATATATCCTAATATATATATATCCTTATATATCTAAGGATATATATATTATGACATATATATATTAGGATATATATATATTATGACATATATATATTAGGATATATATATATATATATATTAGGATATATATATTATGATATTTATATTAGGATATATATTAGGATATATTTATTAAGATATATTAGGATATATACATATCTATCTCTATCTATCTATGTATCTATCTATCTATCTATATATATATATACATATATAGTGGTTTGTGTCTAGCTGAGCCGCTGAAGCCTCATGCAGTCATGGGAAAGCTTCTAGAGTTTGTGATTAATTCATGATCCAATGCTGGGATTAGGGGCGTGAGTGCTACACCTGCCCTGGGGCAGATAATGTGAGTACAAATTTAAGGAGGGGAGGGAGGATTGCTGGCTGCCACAGCTGCTCCTCCCTTTTGGCTCCTGTGCTCTTGCTGTTTTCCACCACCATGAACTGCTGTCCTCTGCCATGTGCCACTCTATCTTGGAGCCAGCCGAGTATGGACTGAAAACTCCACTAACTATGAGCTAAACAAACCTTTCCTTCCTTAATTCTGGATGTTGGCATTTCATCCCATGAGAGTGAGTTGATATTTTTTTTGTTTTTTCCTTCCTTCTTATATCCTTTCCACCATCCCAGTTTCTCTTTCCTTTTCAGCAATTTCTTCCAGTTTTACAGTATCTATTGTACACTTTGGATCTTATTTATTCTTTCAACTAAGGAGACAGTATGATATTTACACATGACATCTGTGTGTCTGATTTATTTCACTTATGATTATAGTCTTGAGTTTCATCCTTTATTCTGTAAATGTGTCCAGTTTGTCCTTCTTTCTGGCCAAATACTATTCAATTATATAAAAAATACTTTATTTTCAACCCTCAGTGTGCAGCTATAAACATGGATGCACATATGTAGCTGTGGTATGATATTTTTAATTCTGAAAAGATACCCAGAAGGGGAATATCTGGGTCAAATGGGACCTCTAATCCAATTTTTTCAAGAATCTCCATGTGGCTTTCCATAGTGATTGCACCAATCTACAATCCCATCATCAGTGGAGAAAGCTCTCCTTTTCCCCATAGCTTTTTGTTATTGGTTGAATTCTGAACAATAGTCATGATTTCCAGGATGAAATGGAATCTCAGTGTTGCTTAATTTGCATCTCTTGAAGGACCAGTGATATTGAACATTTTTTCTTAGATTTATATGTTGTTTATATTTCTTCATTTGAGAAGTTTGTATTCATCTCAGATGCCCAATTTTGGATTGCATCATTAAATTTACAAGGTCTGATTTTTTTTTTTTAGTTGTTTACATGAAAGGAATCAGTGCTATGCTGGTTTTATCACAACAGCTTTATGTATAATTTCAAGTCAGCAGTTGTGATGCCCCTTGCCTTGTCTTGGTTGTCCAGAATTGCCTTTACTATTCTAGGTTTTTTCTTATTACAAATAAATTTTAGGTTTCTGTGAGATATGCTAGTGGAATTTTGATCATTGTTGCATTAACTCTGTATAATACTTTGGGAAATTCAGGCATTTTCACTATATTGGTTCTTCTTACACAAGAGCAAGAGATATCTTTACATTTTCTGATATCCTCTTCCATCTCCTTTTTTAGATTTCTAAAGTTTTCAGTATAGAATTCTTTTACATCCTTTGTTGAATCAATTCCTATATTTCCTTCTTTTAGATGCTATTGTGAAAGGTGGTGTTTTCCTAATTCCTCTCTTGGTGAATTTCTTATTTGTATACAGAAATGTTATTGATTTTTGCATTGACTTTACATCCAGATCCACTACTGAATTTGATTATTAAATCTAGCAATATCTTAGTGGAGTTTTGGAGATCTTCTATGTAGAGTGTCATGTCATCTGCAAATAATGATAATTTAATTGTTCATTTCCTATCATTATTCCTTTTATTTCTTTTTATTGTGTAATTATTTTTTTGGCTAAAGTTTCTATGAGTATGGTGATCAAGAGTGGAGACAATGGACATGCTTCTCTTGCTCCTTATTTTATAGAAAAACTTTATGATTTTTACCCATTTAGTATGATGTAAGCTGTTGATTTGTCATAAATGGATTGAAAGATTGATCATCTATTCTAATTTTTGAAAGGTTTTCATCATAAATGGGTACTGCACTTTGTCAGAAGTGGTTTTTGTTTTTCTGCATCTATTGGGGTGATCATATGCATTTTTCCCTTATCTCCGATAATATTGTATAATGCATTAATTAATCAATTAATTTTTAACTGTTTATTTTTATGAGTAGAATATATTTATTGGGAGAAAGAAAGCCTATGCCCAACAGAGGGACAGAGGGGGACCCCAAGTGTGTGATCTTTTTATAACTGTTTATTGTAGATTAAATATTGCATCTTTATAAGATAGATATTTGTTTTTAAAATTAATTTTACTGAGAAAACAATTGCAATGAGACAGCTTCAAAACAAGTTGGTAGGAGAGTTACAACAATTAATACATTGCATATTGTTGTCTTTGTAGTAGAACAGGATGCAGACATGATATCCTTCTCAAACATTATTAATACAAATCTTTCTTCTTATTGAATTAAGAGAAAGCAGTTGTCTATCTATCCTAACTGTTTTGCATATGCAGATACAAAACAGTCCTTCATTTATGTCACCTGTTTTGTTTAGTTTTTGTCAGAGATGTGTATTCCATTGCCATCAAAATATTGTAGGTGTGTGAATTCAGCAAAATATTCCAATATAGTAGTCCACAATAGTAGTGGGTTATCCACAGGACTCGCAATGTCTGAATCTGATGACTTGAGTGTTCCACAGCTCAGCATATTAACATGGCTTCACTTTTCATACCTCGTTTCTATATTTTTCTGTTGGATGGTTAAGATCAAGATAAAGCAAGACCTATATAACAAGATATGTAACTTTTGTATCTGACAAGGTCAGTCAAGTCCCCTTGGGACTTATCCCAAAACCCTGTATTGCACTTTGTAGATCATTTGTCAGTGTAAGCCTTGTGGATGAGTCATGTCCATTGCTTGACCAATTTGCTCTCTGTGAAAGCCTGAGATAATGTTTTCTATATGACTCTGTCTTTAGGTATACACACTATATCATTGATCATATTCCTCTGTGGCCCTGTAATCTCCTTGATCAGAAATTTGGGGACACAACTGAGTAGTCTTTCAAGGTCAGTGAGGACTCTGGACATAGGAAAACCTGTACATTTATTAATTTGTGTCTGTTGAAACTACCCTTCATCCCTAAAATGATTTCAACTTGGTTCATGGTGTATAAACTTTGTGATGATTTGTTGTATTCTATTTGCCAATACTCTTATACAGAATTTTTTGCATAATGTTCATTAGGGAGATTTGCCCGTAATTCTCTTTATTAAGGATTCTTCTACTGTTTTATTGTCAGGGTAATGCTTTCTTTCAGGAATGAAGAAGTATTGCCTGTCTTTCAACTTCATTAAAGATTTTAAGAAGTGGTGGTGTTATGTCTTCTCTAAATTTCTCATAGAATTCAGCAGTGAATCCATCACAGCCTGGGCTTTTCTTTGTTGGTAAGTTTTTAATTATATATTCAATTTCATTGATTGATATTGGTTTAGGTAGGATTTTTATATATTCCTGATTCATCTTTGATAAGTGACTTTTTATCTAGGAATTTCTACATTTCTCCTGTATTTTCCATCTTCCTAAAATTCAAGTTTCCAAAGTAGGTGTGGGTGATCTTCTGGATTTCTGTAGGTTAATTTTGATGTTACCCTTTTCATTCCTAATTGCATGTATTTGAGTCCTTTTATCCCCTTTTTATAAGGTTAAATAATGGTTCATTCATTTTATTTAATCTTTCAAAGAACCAATTCTTTAATCCCTTGATTTTTTGTCTTGTTTTCTTGGTCTCCAGTGTGTACATTTCAACTCTGATCTTTACAATTTTTCCCTCATTTGAGTTTTTTGATTAACCTACTCTTCTTTTCTCTAGAAATACAAAGTTCATCACTAAGTAGTTTATTTGTGCTTGCTCTGTTTTCCTGATATGGGTACTCACAGCTATAAATTTCCTTCTTCGTACTGCTTTCTTTGTGCTCCACAAGATTCAATATGTGGCATTGTTACCTTATAATCATAGAAACTGTCTAATTTCTTCTTTACTCTCACTTGGGATGCATTGTTTGCTCATGAGGTTGTTTAATTTCTACGTGTTTATGAAGTTTATTTTGTCACTGGCTTCCAATGTCACTGCACTATGATCTGATAAGATGCATGAGATAATTCCAATTCCTTTCCACTTACTTAAGCATGTTCTATGAGCCAGTATGGTTTCTATTTTTGATAACATCCCATGTACAGGTGAAAAGAATGTGTATTCTCATGTTTTGGGGTAGAATACTCTATGGATATCTACTAAGTTCATTTGTTCAAAAGTTTGGTTCAGTTTTAATATTTCATTGTTGATTTTTTGTCTAGTTGATCTGCCCTTTTGTGACAGTGGGATATTGAGATCCTCTGATATAATGGCACTAATTCTTACTTATTTTTTGTGTCCATTAGTATTTGTTTTATATAGTTGTGTACACTGGCATTTGTTTCATGTCTATTTATGATTATTATCTCTCTTGCATTTCCCTTTTGCAAAGATGTACTGACCATCTTTATCTCTCTTAAAGATCAGTTTTGGCTTGAAATTCACTTTATCTGAAAGTAGAATAACTATCCCTGATTATTTCCTGAGTTCCTTTATCATGGATTATTGTTTTCCACCTTTTTATTTTAGTCTATAAATTACTTTTTAAATTTAATGTGTTTCATGTATGCAGCATATTGTTATATCTTACTTTATGATCCATTCTGCTAACTGTGAATTTTGATTTTTGAATTGAGACCATTAACATTGATGGCTACAGCTTATATGCACTTACTTATTTTTGTCATGTTGTTTTACTTTTGTTGGCTACTCTCTTTTTTCCCTCCTTCTGTTTAATTGTTTACCTTGCTTGGTAGATTCCTTCTGTTGGGAAGGAGTGAGTCCTACTCCTTTTTGTCTATTGGTAGAATGTCCTTCAAATCATTTTGGAGTGCTGGTTTAGTGTTCATAAATTTCCTCTAGATATCCTTTGTCATAGAAATATCTTATTTCTCCATTAGTTTTAAAAGACAGTTTGGTGAGGTACACCAGGCTGAGTCGGAGATTGTCTTCCTTTAGTACTTGAAATGCTTCACTCCTGACTTGAGGGTTGGTGCTGCAGTTAGTTGTGATTCTGATGGGCTTCCTTATAGGTGATTTGTTTCATTTCACTAGTATATTTTAAGATTCTATGCTTGTGTTGAATTTCTGAAATTCTTTTATTGTATTTATAACTATAGATTTTTCTTTTTAATTTTTGAATTGGAGTTCTATATGTCTTGCTTACCTTTACATCAAATTATTTCTCCCTCCCAGGGACATTTTCTGTCATGGTGTCTGTGAATGGCTTTTAAAATATTATTATTATTATTATTTTTTTTTTTTTTTTTTTTTTTGTCTTTTTGAGACAGGGTCTCACTATGCAGTTCAGGCTGGCCTTAAGCTCACTTTGTAGCTCAGGCTGGTCTCGAACTCACAACAATCCTCCTACCTCAGCCTCCCGAGTGCTGGGATTACAGGCATGCGCCACCACGCCCGGCTTAAAATATTATTTAAAAGGTTCTGTCTCCTG
>PVKA01027436.1:0-30530 GCA_004027165.1 Ctenomys sociabilis
TATTGAATCTTTGATATAATTCAGCTATATAAAAACCTGTAAATATAATATCATGTATGCACCTTGTACAATACCAAAACGTTATGAAAACAGTTTGCAATGTATTATTTCATCGACTCTGTATGGTTATGGTGTTTTGAAACTGTCTGATTGACATTTGTATTTCAATAAAATAAAAATAAATGGAAAAAAAATAAATTTGAGAGACCTAATGTGTTTTAGTTCTTTATGAATTCTAGAGAGCAGACCTTTGTCTGAGTGCTTATTAGTTAAGAATGTTTTTCAAAATTTGTGGGATTTCTTTTCACTTTGTTGTTAATTTCTTTTTACATGCCAAAAACTTCTCAAGAAGAGTTGGTCCCAGTTGTTAATTCTTTCAAGTGTTTCCCGTGCAAATTCATGTTTGCTCATGAACTCTTTGCCTACCTCTATGTCTTCAAGCGTTCTTCCTACTTTCTCTTGCAGGAGATCGAGTGTTTCTGTTTTAATGTTTAGATTTTTAATCCTTTTTGACTTTAGCTTAATGGGTGGTGATATTCCTGGGTCAAGTTTAAGTTTTTGGTATGTAGAAAGCCAGGTTTTCCAGCACCATTTGTTAAAGAGGCTATCTTTCTTCCAGTAAGCATGTTTCGCCCCTTTGGTGAAGATCAGGTGGCTGAATGTCTTCCTAGAGGCCTCTGCATCTCCTAATCTATGCCATTGATCTTCAGGTCTATTTCGTTGCCAATACCATGTTGATTTTATCACAGTGTCTTTGTAGTATAATTTCAAGTCAGGAATTGTGATGCCTCCTGCCTTGTCTTGATTGGCCAAGATTGCCTTTGCTATTCTAGATCTTTTGTGGTTCCAGATAAATTTTAGGGATGATTTCTCTATGTCTGGAAGGTATGTTGGTGGCAGTTTGATAGTGATTGCCTTAAATCTGTACAGCAATTTTGGGAGTATGGTCATCTTCATGGTGTTGGTTCTTCCTATCCAGGAGCAGGGAATATGTTTCCATTTTCTGAAATCCTCTACAATCTCTTTTCTTAGGATACTGTAATTTTCCATGAAAAGACCTTTAACTACCTTGGTTAAGTGAATTTCAAGGTACCTCATTTCCCACTGTTCTATTGTAAAAGATATTTTTTCTGTAGTTTCCCCGTCACTGTATTTGTTATCTGTGTAGAGGAATGATATTGACTTTTGAGTACTGATTTTGTATCCTGCTATGGTACTGAATTTGTGTATCAATTCTAGTAGCTTCTTGGTGGAGGCTTTTGGGTCTTCCAAGTAAATTATCATGTCATCTGCAAATAGTGATAATTTAACTTCTTCCTTACCTATTCTTATTCTTGTCTAATGGCAGTAGCTAATGATTCCAAAACTATGTTGAATAGGAGGGGTGATAGAGGACATCCTTGTCTTGTACCAGATCTGAGAGTAAAAGATTTCACCGTTTCCCCACTTAGAATTATATTAGCCATTGGGTAAACATAAATGGCTTTTATCAAATTGAAGTAGAGGCCTTCTATTCCAATTTTCTGTAGGACTTTGAACATGAATGAGTGTTCAACTTTCTCAAAAACTTTTTCTGCATCAATTGAGATGATCATGTGGTTTTCAGATTTCAGTCTATTAATATAGTGAATTACATTTACAGATTTTTGAATATTGAACCATCCTGGCCTACCTGGAAGGAATCCTACCTGTTCATGGTTTATGATCTTCTTGATGATTTGCTGTATTCTACTTGCTAGGATTTTTTGAAGATATTTGCATTTATGCTCATGAAGGAGATTGACCTATAGTTTTCTTTTTTATTTTTGTCTTTCACTAGTTTTGGAATCAGTATAATACTTGCCTCTAGAAATGATATTGGGAGGACTGCTTCCATTTCAATTTCATTGAAGAATTTAGGGAGTGTAGGGATTATATCTTCTATGATTTTTTTTTTTTTTTTTTTTTTTTTTTTTTTTTTTTTTTTTTTTTTTTTTTTTTTTTGGTGGAATTCAGCTGTGAATCTATAGGACCTGGACTTGTGTTTGTGGCAGGCTTTTTATTATGTTTCGTATCTCGCTGGCTGTTACTAGGTTATTGAGAGTGGTTCTATCTTCTTGATTCAGTTTCGGTAATTTATAGCTTTTGAGGAATCTGTCCATTTCTTCTGTGTCTTCTATTCTGTGAGCATAAAGATTCTCGAAGTAGCTACTGAAAATTTGAATTTCTAATTCTGAATTTCCACTGGGTCTGTCAGGATTTCACCATTTTCATTCCTTATTGCTCATAATTGAAATTTTTTTCCCTCTTTTTGATGAGGTTACTAGTGGCTTATTGATTTTATTTAGTCTTTCAAAGAACTGGCTTTTTTGATTCGTTGATTCTTTGAACTGTTTGCTTCATCTCAACTGAATTGATTTCTGCTCCAATCCTCATTATTTCTTCCCATCTTTGGGCTCTGGTTTTGGTATGCTCTTCCTCTTCTGGATGTTGGAGGTGCAACATTAAGATGTTTATTCATTCCTGTCTTGTTTTCCTAATGTGTGAGTTCATAGATACGATTTTTCCTCTGAGAACTGCTTTCATCGCATTCTGTAAATTCCAATAAGTTGTGGTTAAATTTTCATTGAATTCTAGGTATTGTTTAATTTCTTGTTTAATTTCATCTGTGACCAATTGATTGCTGAGTAGGGTGATGTTCAACTTCCATGCATTTAGGGGGTTTTTCTGGTTTCTTTTGTTGTTTAGTTCCAGTTTCATTGCACTGTGGTCAGATAATACGCATGGGATAATTTGTGTTTTCTTGCATATACTTAAGCATGATCTATGGACTAATATGTGGTCTATTTTACAAAATGACCTGTGTGGAGCTGAAAAGAAGTGTATTGCTCTGTGGTTCAGTGTAACGCAATGTATATGTCCATCAGGTCCATTTGTTCCAAGCTCTGGTTCAGTTCTGCTACTTCTTTACTAATATTTAGTCTAGTTGACCTAACTTTTTGAGATTAGGGTGTGTGAAGGTCTCCCATGAAGTTTTTGGTCTTTGATATTAGATTTTTCATATCCATTAAGATTTGTGTTAAGTAGTTGGGTGCTCCTGTGTTTGGTGCATAGATATTTATGAATGTCACCTCTGCCTCTTGAATTTTTTCCCTAACCAATATATAATGGCCTTCTTTATTTTGCTTGATCCTTCTTGATTTGAAGTTGTGACTGTCTGAGAACAGAATTGCTACTCCTGCTTTTTTCTGAGGTGCTGGCTTATGTAGTATTGTTTTCCATCCTTTGACTTTAAGTCTATAACTCTCTTTTTGAGTTAAGTGTGTTTCGTGTATACAGCATATTGTTGGGTTTTGTTTCGTAATCCACTGTGCCAGTCTATTTCTCTTAATTGGTAAATTGAGTCCATTTACATTGATGATGATAATTGAAATGTGTTGACTTATGATTGTCATATTGTTTGCCTACTGTTGTTTACTCCTTTTTGTCATGTGCTTAGTTGTTTGCCCTATTTAGTGGAGTCCTTCTGTTCTCTTTTGTGGAGTTCTGGTCATTGTAGTCCCTCTGTAGAACATCTTTCAGTAGCCTATGAAGGGATGGCTTTGTCATCATGAAATTTTTTAATTGTTCTTTGTCATGGAAGTATTTCACTTCTTCATCAAACTTGAAAGAGAGTTTTGCAGAGTATAATAGTGTGGGATGGAATTTGTTTTCATAGAAGAGTTGAAGTACTCTGCTCCATGCTCTCCTTGCCTTCATGGTTTGTGAAGAAAAGTCGGCTATAATTTTAATGGGTTTTCTTTTGAGTGTGATCTGCTTCTTTTCTGTAGCAGCTTTCAGTATATTATTCTTGTGTTGAATTTCTGGGATCTTGACTATTGTATGCCTCAGTGTGTTTTTAGTTGGGTTGAAGTTATTTGGCATTCTGTATGTTTTGTTTACCTGAATGTCAGATTGTTTCCTCATATTTGAGAAGTTTTCTGGTATTACTTCTGCCTATATTATTTTTATATCATTTGTATTGAGTCCTTTCTCATTGATGCCTATTAATCTCAGATTTTTCATCTTGGCATCATCTTCCATGTGATGGATTATTTTTTCCTGCATCTTCATTTGTTTTTTTTCAGACATCCTTTCTCACCTTTTCATTAGCTGCAGCAGCACTTCAAGATATGAATCTCTGTCTTTGCTTTCACTCAAGTGGTTTTGTAGACTTGTGATTGAGATTTTAAGTTCTTCTATATCTCTTTGATTCTGCTTCATGCGGTCTATTTCTTTCCTGTATTGCATTCAAGGAATCCGTCATATTTCTAATCTCCTCTATTTTTTTTAATCCATGTCTTCTTTAGAGGTAGCTATTAATTCTTTTACTGTAGAGTATTTTCCAAATTGGGTTTCTTCCATTTATTTCCATATTTGATTCTTTATTTCAGATGCTATGATTTCAAAGATTTCTTTTTTTTATGTCATAAATTATTTCTGCTCTGAGTTTCTCCTTACCTTTCTTCTGTTGTTTCTTTTCTTACACCTCTATTAATTCATTCATTTCAGCTGAGCTAGTGTCCTCTGCACTTATCATGCATGGGCTCGAGCCCTGAGATTGCCTTTTGCTCCTTGTCTTTGTCATTTTGTATAGCACTGACTTCTGACCTTTTGTACAGATGTTTGGTACAGTTACAACCTTAGCGCATAATGAGATTCGGGTGCCAATCTGTTAAATTTGAGATTATCCAGTTATCCTTGGACTGGATCTAGTGTTGTGTTCAGCTTCTTTTTGCTGCAGCCCTTCTGGCACAACTGTGAGCCTGTGGTTCCCCTCTTTTGTGCCCCTGGGAGCGCTTAAGGTCTCCCACACACTCTTCAGCCTGTGCTGGCCTGGATTGAGGGCTGGATTTGTCACAAAAATTCTCACTCTCTCTATGGGCTTAGGCTGGGTGCTTTGTGGAGTGGACTTGGCTGGGTTACATAGAAGCCCAGAGAGATTCAGAAGTTCTCACTGGATCGGAGGTTTTGGGGGAGGGATCTCTGTTGGGTGCTTGCCACCAGAGATGCTCAGGGAAACCGGACGTTCTCCCATTCACTGCGCCGGGCTGGGGTGTATCGAGGTCAAGAGAGTCTCAGAAGTTCTGACTAGCTCAGAGGGCTTGGGGACGGGTGCTCCGGGGAGTTGCAGGGCTTGAGGGGGGCACAATAGACAGTCTCACTCATGCAGGTGGCTGAGTTCTGCTCTCTGGGTCTCTTGCTGCCAGCCCGGGGCAGGAGAAGGATTTATTATTGTTGTAAACTATCCCTTTCTGACAAGCTCATTAAAAAATGACTATCTCCCTTCTAGCTGGAGTGAACTAGGTGGGGTGCTGTTTGAAGGCAGAAGGAAGGATGTGTGACTCATTTGGATCCTTTTCCAATGTTTAATTCAGTGAGTTAGTTTTCCTTAGAAACCATGAGTCATTTTCCCTGCTCGGTGACTTGCATGAGAGACTGGTGTTATAACCAAGACCTCACATAGCCAACTGCTAGGTTCTGGGAAGTTTGTGCACTAATGTAGATTTTCAAAGACCTGGGGAAACCCAGAATCATTGGTAACATTTTGTGAACACAGTTCCTCAAACAAAGAAAAACATATCTCAACAGTCATATGTTTGTACCTTCTCCCATTTCACTTTTGTTTAAGCAAGGAGTCTGACATCACCAGCATCATTTGCCTTGTCAGAAATACCATGGGTGCATCTGCAGACAGCTGCAGTCCTGCTCTGCTAATTCTACAGTTTGGTAATGGCGTCATCTATTGTGGTTGTAGTAAGCTATGCCCCTTCCCTCCTTAGTGACTATGCATTCTTGGCCTGCACTGTAAGATGGATCTACTATATGAAATGCTCCTTTTTGCTTTAGAATCAGCAGGTGAATGCAAATGGCCCAAAGCTTGTTGGGAAAAACAAGCTTGTGTGTCTGGGTGCCACTAACTGTGTGGAGGATGGAGGACACAGATGCTACTTCATTTCCTTGTCAAAGTTGAACTGAATAATAAAAAACCTGTTGTGTGTCAAAAATGGAAATGTCTGATCTGTCAGTTCTGGCTATGTTCTCACAGATATTTCCTTTTTGTCAGGTTTATAACTTGAAAAGGGAAACTGTTTTGAGGGTGAACTTTCAGATGAGTCTACTGATAGGCCATTTGTTTGAAACAGAAAACTGCTATAATCATTTGTGTGTGGTAATAGCCACATGAAGGAGAGAGCTTGTTCTGCTAATTATCATTGCTTATTAGTCTGGCCCTTGGCTATTTATTTGCTGGGCATCATGAAAAGAAGAAAATTGTAAATTGAAAGTGTCGCATGCTCTGCTTATTTACTGCAGTGTACCAGACTACACCCAGAATTTCTGGTTTAAGGCAGGAGCCATTTTTATGCCTCACAGTTTTTTGTGGCTGAGGAGTCTAAGGTTGGCTCAGCTGCTCAATTATTCTGCTCCATGTGGTATAGACTGAAGTAATTCAGTGGTATTCTGCAAGCAGATCAGCTGGCCTGAAGGACCCAAGACAGTTTCACTCAAAAGCCTAGCACTTCAGGAGGGCCTCAGCCTGAGTGTCAATATTCTGCTTCTTAGTATGGTTGGTTGGAAATCATGGGGGTCAATGGGGGGAGAGGGAGGGAGATAGGGAGGTAGAGAGGCAGGGAGAGAGAGAGGGAGAGGGAGAGAGAGAGAAAGAGAGAGAGTCTCAGTAACTCTTCTTTTGTTTCTGGGACAAATACTCAACACTCAAAATGAAGGAAAGAAAGGTTTATTTAGCTCACAGTCACTGGAGGTTTCAGTCCATACTCAGCTGGCTCCAAGGCAAAGTGGCACATGGCAGAGGGCAGCAGCTCACGGTAGAAGAATAAGCAGAAGAGGAGTAGCAGCAGCAATGGCAACAGAGAGGAAGTCTGTCTCTCTTAAATTGCATTCAGGCCCTCTGCTCCAGGCTGGGGGAAGTACAAACACCCATAGTCCCAGCAGTACTAAAACTTGTAATCCCAACCTTAGATCACCAGTAATACCACTGGATTATGAATTAATCAAATACACTAGAAATCCCAGCCCCATGACTGCATGAGGCTTTGGAGGGGCAACTAGACACAAACCAGAGGGGGAGGGGAGAAAGAGAGAGAGAGAGAGAGAGAGAGAGAGAGAGAGAGGGAGGCAGGCTTCTCTAACCTGCCTTTGGGAGAGCCCCTCAAGACACTTCTCGACACCTTTTCCCTCCTTTCTCTTGAGCCTTCACTTATTCTTATAGTCTCTGTTCGTACTTACCTGATTAAATATGCAAAATTAATCATAAACTAAGTCAAATAGAAGAACTTGAACTGAAGAATCCCTGTTCTTTGTTTATTATCTTTGAAAGCTTGACTGAGGTGCTTATCTCTCTGACCCTGAGTTGCTTTGCCTGTAAAATGGCTGTATTGGCTAGTTTTCCCATGACTGATCAAAATTTCTGACACCCACAACTTATTCCTTTTTTTTTGGTAGAACTGGGGATTGAACTCAGGCCCTTGCGCTTGCCAGGGAAGTGATTATTCCACTGAGCCATCTCCCCGGCCCCTGACACCCACAACTTAAAAGAGGAGAGGTTTTACTTGGCTCAGCATTTCAGATGATTTAGTCTATGGTCAACTGGTTCATTATGCTGAAGAGCTACTTATTTTATTGTTTCTGAGAAGCAGAGTGGGAGAGGAAGGGGCAGGGTCAGATACAGTACCCAAGCTATGTCTCCATCACCCATCAGGCAAACGCACAAGCATGCTTTACTAATCCCCTTGGTAGCTTTCCAGTCAATCAAATTGACAATTAAGCTTAACTCTCACAAGGGGATAATAAAATAAAAACGACTAGGGTGTGATTGAAGGAGATGTGTTTTTATATTTTATCTTATTGAAGAACAAATAGAAATAAGACAGTTCCAAAACAAATTAGCAAGACAGCTTCAATAATTAATACATTGCATATGGTTCTCATAGTGGGTTTTTGTTCTACAAGGTGCATATATGATATTCTATTTACAAACACTATTAGAACAGATGCCTCTATTCAATGAATTAAGAGAATGTAGCTGCACAACTATCTTTTCCCTTAAAGCTGAATTATAACAGTTTCAATAATTAATACTTTTTACATTATTATCTTCCTAGTGGTTATCCATAGTACAAGAGGCAGACAGGCTATTTGTCCAAACACTATTAGTGCAAATCTTTCTTCTCATATAATTACGCAAAGTATTGCATATTTATCCTAACTGTACTGTTTATTCAAAAAAAGAATGGTCCTTCCTTTCTATCCCCCATTTTTTATTGTTTAGTCTTGCCAAAGATGGGCATTCTATTGTCACTCAACTATTATAGGTGCGTGAATTGACTGAAACAATCCAACACAATCCAGCAGTCTACAATAATACTGGGTTATCGGAAGAAGTTGTTCACTATAGCCATTTACAGCTCAGGTTATTATTATGTCCTTATTTTATATACTTCACTTTTATACCTCTCTGCTGGATGGTTCAGACAGAGATAAAGCAAGACCTATATAACAAAAAATATAACTTTTGTATTTGATGAGGTAAGTCAAGTCCCTTCAGGGTTTATCCTGTAACCCAGTACAGCATTTTGCAGATCATTTTTCAGTGTCAGCCATGTGGATGAGGCATGGCATTGCTTGACAAATTTGCTCTCTGTGAAAGCCTTAGAGAAAGTTTTCTCTCCATGTGACTCTCCTTAGTCACACTATAGATCATCAATCACATTCCTCTAAGGCTCCATAATCTTCTTGATCAGAAAATTTGGGGCTCAACTGAGTTCCATGATCTTGGAGTACAGGTTCTCCTATGTCCTGAGTCTTTACTGACCTTGAAAGGCTAGGGCCAAAATGTTGGCTGACCTTGCAGCCCTACCATTTCTCCAATTTTTGATCTGCAAATTTAGGTTGTTAACTATCTAGAAAAGAAGCTGATTATTACCATGCAACATATGCAGTTCAGTTTACCCTATCTGTCTAAATTCTTTTAGTAGTTCTTATACATTTCAATTTGTATTTGTCCTTTTGATTACTTATACTAGGAAGACTACACGACATTTGGACATGTATGTCTGGTTCATTTTACTTATGAGTGTATGTTAAAGTGGCATCCACTTCAGTATAAATGCTTCAAGTTTATCATTCTTTAGAGCTGAGTAACACTACATTGTACAAAAATACCAAACCATTTTCAACCATTCTTCATGTGACGGGCATCTTGGTTGTTTCCAAGATTTGGCTATCACAAATTGTGCTGCTATAAATATAGGTACACATATATCACTATAACATAATGTTTTCATTTCCTCTGGGAAAATTCCCAGTAGGGGAATAGCTGGCTTGAATGGGGTTTCCAGTCCTACTTTTTTGAGGAGTCTCCACACTGATCTCCACAATGGTTGTACCAGTCTACATTCCCACCAGCAGTGCAGAAGTGTTCCCTCTTCCCCACAACCTCTCCAATATTTGTTGTTGGTTGATTTCCTTATGATAGCCATTCTTTCTGGAATGAGATGGTATCTCAGTGTTGTTTTTATTTGTATTTCACGAATGGCTAGCGATGTGGAGCATTTTTTTCATATATTTATTCGCTTGTTTAATTTCATCCTCTGATAAGTGTGTATTCATCTAGATGCCCCTTTCTGAAATGGGTCTTTAAATTTGAGGGCTCTGTTATACCTTAGTTCATTATAAATTCTAGAGAGCAGACCTTTGTCTGAGTGCTTATTAGTTAAGGTTTTTTTTCAAAATTTATGGGTTGCCTTTTCACTATGTTGGTAATTTCTTTTGACATGCAGAAACTCCTCAAGTAGAGTTGATTCCAATTGTTGATTCTTTCAAGTGTTTCCCATGCGAATATATGTTTGTTCATGAACTCTAGCCCTATGTCTTAAGAGTTCCTCCTACTTTCTCTTGCAGGAGACTGAGTGTTTCTGTTTTAATATTTAGATCTTTAATCAATTTTGACTTTAACTTAGTGCATGGTGATAGAGCTGGGTCAAGTTTTAGTTTTAGGCATGTAGAAAGCCAGGTTTTCTAGCACCATTTTTTAAAGAGCTATCTTTCTTCCATTGAGTATGTTTGGCCCCTTTGGTGAAAATCAGGTGGCTGAGTGTCTTCCTAGAGGCCTCTGCATCTCCTAATCTATTCCATTGATCTTCAGGTCTATTTTGTTGCCAATACCATGTTGATTTTATCACAGTGGCTTTGTAGTATAATTTCAAATCAGGAATTGTGATGCCTCCTGCCTTGTCTTGATTGGCCAAGATTATCTTTGCTATTCTAGATCCTTTGTGGTAGCAAATAAATTTTAGGAATGATTTCTCTATGTCTGGAAGGTATGTTGGTGGCAGTTTGATAGTGATTGCCTTAAATCTGTACAGCAATTTTGGGAGTATGGCCATTTTCATGATGTTGGTTCTTCCTATCCAGGAGCAAGGAATATGTTTCCATTTTCTGAAATCCTCTACAATCTCTTTTGTTCGGGTGTTGTAATTTTCTGTGAAAAGATCTTTGACTTCTTTGGTAAAGTGAATTCCAAGGTATTTCCTTTTCCACGGTGCTATTGTAAAAAGCATTGTTTCTATTGTTTCCCTTTCAGTGTGCTTGTTATCTGTGTAGAGGAATACTATTGACTTTTGAGTATTGACTTTGTATCCTGCTTTGCTACTGGATTTCTGTATCAGTTCTAGTAGTTTCTTCGTGGAATTTTTGGGGTCTTCCAAGTAAAGTATCATGTCATCTGCAAATAGTGATAATTTAACTTCTTCTTTACCTATTCTTATTCCTTTTATTTCTCCCTCTTTTCTAATGGCTGTTGCTAATGATTCCAAAACTATAACTTGTCTTGTACCTGATTTAAGAGTAAAAGATTTCAGTTTTTCCCCATTTAGGATTATATGACTTTTATCAAGTTAAGGTAGAGTTCATCTATTCCAATTTTCTGTGGAACTTTGAACATAAATGAGTGTTGGACTTTATCAAAAGCTTTCTCTGCATCAATTGAGATGATAATGTGGTTTTTAGATTTCAGTCTATTAATATAGTGTTTTACATTTATAGATTTTTGAATATTGAACCATCCTTGCATCCCTGGGATAAATCCTATCTGTTCATGATTTATGATCTTCTTGATGATGTGCTGTATTCTATTTGTTAGGATTTTATTGAGTATTTTTGCATCTGTAATCATGAGTGAGACTGGCCTATAGTTCTCCTTTTGGGTTCTGTCTTTCCTTGGTCTTGGAATCAGTATAATACTTGCCTCCCGAAACGATTTTGGGAGGATTACTTCATTTTCAATTTCACTGAAAAGTTTGAGGGGTGTAGGGATTATGTCTTTTATAACTTTCTTACAGCATTCCTCTGTGATTCCATCAGGACCTGGACTTTTCTTTGTCGGTAGGCTTTTTATTACATTTCATATTTCTTTGGCTGTTATTGGCTTATTGAGAGTTGTTGTATCTTCTTGGTTCAGTTTTGGTAATTTTTACCTTTTGAGGAATCTGTCCTTTTTTTTCTGTGTCTTCTATTCTGTGAGCATAAAGATTCTCAAAGTAGCTATTGACAATCTTCTGAATTTCTACAGGGTCTCTGGTGATTTTCTCTTTTCATTTCTTTTTGTTTTTTGTCTTTTTGAGACAGGGTCTCACTATGCGGTTCAGGCTGGCCTTAAGCTCACTTTGTAGCTCAGGCTGGTCTCGAACTCACAACAATCCTCCTATCTCAGCCTAACGAGTGCTGCGATTACAGGCATGTGCCACCATGCCCGGTTTCTTTTCATTTCTTATTGTTTGTATTTGAATTTTTTCTTTCCTTTTTTTGATGAGGTTGGCTAAAGGCTTATCAACTTTATTTAGTCTTTCAAAGAACCAACTTTTTGATTTGTGGATTCTTTGAACTGTTTTCTTCATCTCAATTGAATTAATTTCTGCTCTAGTCTTTATGATTTCTTCCCATCTTTGTGCTCTGGGTTTTGTTTGCTCTTCTTTTTCTAGATGTCGGAGGTGCAACATTAGGGTGTTTATTTGTTCCTGTTCTGTTTTCCTAATGAGATCATAGCTATGATTTTTCCCTCTAAGAACTGGTTTCATTGCATCCCATAAATTCCAGTAAGTTGTGCTTGAATTTTCATTGAATTGTAGATGATGTTGAATTTCTTCTGTGACCCATTGATTGCTTAGTAGGGTGTTGTTTAATTTCCATGAATTTAGCCGGTTTTTCTGGTTTCTTTTGTTGTTTAGTTCCAGTTTCATTGCACTGTGGTCAAATAATATGCATGGGATAATTTGTATTTTCTTGCATATACTTAAGCATGACTTCTGCACTAGTACATGATCTATTTTGGAAAATTACCCGTGTGCAGCTGGGGGGAACACTCTGTATATGTCTGCCAGGTCCATTTGTTCTAAGCTTTGGTTCAATTCTGCTGCTTCTTTGCTAATATTTTGTCTGTTTGACCTATCTTTTTGAGATAAGGGGTTGGCAAGGTCTCCTATTAAGATTGTGGTCTTGGATATAAGATCTTTCTATGTCCATTAAGATTTGTCTTATATAGTTGGGTACTCCTGTGTTTGACGCATAGATATTTATGAGTGTCACCACTTCCTCTTGAATTTTTCCCCTAACCAGTATGTAGTGGCCTTCTTTATTTCGTTTGATCATTCTCCATTTGAAGTTGCACTGTCTGAGAACAGAATTCCTACCCCTGCTTCTTCTGAGGTGCTGGGACATGTAGTAGTGCTTTCCATCCTTTGACTTTGAGCCTATGACTCTCTTTTTGAGTTAAGTGTGTTTCTTGTATACAGCATATTATTGGGTTTTGTCTCCTAGTCCACCCTGCCATTCTATGTCTCTTAATTGGTGAAATAGTTCATTTACATTTATGGTTATAATTGAAATGTGTTGACTTATGATTGTCATGTTATTTACCTGCTGTTATTTACTCCTTTTTGTCCTGTGTTTAATTGCTTGCCCTATTTAGTGGGGTCCTTCTGTTCTGTTTCATGGAGTTCTGGTTATTGTGTTCCCTCTCTAGAACATCTTTCAGTAGTCTGTGCAGGGATGGCTTTGTCATCATAAAATTCTTTAGTTGTTCTTTGTCATGGAAATATTTCACTTCTCTATCAAACTTGAAAGAGAGTTTGGCAGGGTACTGTTTTCTAGGCTGGAAGTTGTTTTCGTAGAGGATTTGAAGAACTCTTCTCCATGCTCTCCTTGCCTTCATGTTTTGTGAAGAGAAATCAGTTATAATTCTGATGGGTGTTCCTTTGAATGTGATCTGCTTCTTTTTCTCTAGCAGTTTTCAGCATATTATTCTTTTGTTGGATATCTGGGATCTTGACTATTATACATCACAGTGTGTTTTTAGTTGGGTTGAAGTTATTTGCCATTCTGTATGCTTCAGTTACCTGAATATTAGATTGTTTCCTCATATTTGGGAAGTTTTGAGCTATTACTTCTGCTCATATTCTTTTTGTATCATTTGCATTGACTCCTTCTTTCTCATTGATGCGTATTAATCTCACATTGTTCATCTTGGCATCGTCTTGCAGATGACAGATTATTTTTTTCTGCAATGTCCTTGTTTTTGAGACATGCTTTCTCACCTTTTCATTAGCTGCAGCAGCACTTCAAGATATGAAACTGTCTTTGCTTTCACTCAAGTGGTTTTGTAGACTCGTGATTGAGATTTTAAGTTCTTCTGTATCTCTTTGATTCTGGTTCATGCGGTCTATTTCTTTCCTGTATTGCTCATTCAAGGAATCTGTCATATTTCTAATCTCCTGTTTTTTTGAATCCATGTCTTCTTTAGAGGTAGCTATTAATTCTTTTACTGTAGAGTTTTTTCAAATTGGTTTTCCTCCATATATTTCCATATTTGATTCGTCATTTCAGATGCTGTGATTGCAAAGATTTTTTTATTTCAGAACTTATTTCTGCCTTGAGCTTCTCTTCACCTTTCTCCTGCTGTTTCTTTGCTTGCAAGGCTGTTGATTCGTATGTATTGGTTGAAATAGTGTGCTGTGTATTTGTTCTGCATAGGGACTGGGTTTCCCCTGTATGTTTCTGGATTTGATTCTATAGTTCAAATGCTATGTCTTTAAAATTTTTTTTAATTTCAGGCATTATTTCTGGTCAGAGTTCCTGTGTACCTTTCTGCTCTTGTTTGTTTGCTTTTGACTCTGTTAATTCATTCATTTCAGCTCAGCTAGTGTCCCCTGCACTTGTCATTGGTGGACTCGAGCCCTCAGATTGCATTTTGCTCCTTGTCTTTGTCATTTTGTATAGCACTGACCTTTGACTTTTGGTGTAGAGTTTTGGTCCAGTTACAGCCTTAGCACATAATGATATTCAGGTGCAGATCTATTAATTTTGAGTTTATCCAGTTATTCATGGCCTGGATCTAGCTGTTGTGTTCTGCTCCTTTTTGCTGCAGCCCTCTGGCAGACCTGTGAGCCTGTGGTTATCCTCTGTTGTGCCCCTAGCCCAGGGAGCACTGGGGGCCACTGAAGCTCTCCCACACACTCAGTGCACCGTGCTGGGCTGGTTCAGGGGTCTGAAGAGTAACAAAAATCGGCAGACTTGGGGCCAGAGAGTTCCAGGGCATGACGTGCTGATGTGGACTGGCCCAAGAGCGATTTTATTTTCAAGTCCATAAATTACTTTGGAGGTGTGTTTTAAATGTTAATCAGTGTAATTTCAAATGTTGACTTTGAGCACTGTTCCATCCAAATCTATCTTCACACAGGTTTTTTTCCTGCCATTGTCATTTATTATAACAAATCATTAAAACTCTACTGATCATTATACTACTGACAAAGCTGAATAGATGATTAAATAAAATGATGCCTGTAAAATCCTCTGTAGCTGTAAGTGCATTACAATCAAAAATAAAAAATCAACAGTATCAGAATCACAATGGACTCAATTGTTTTGTAGTCCACATGATCAGAAGTGATCACCTGTTCTCTGCCTGTTGCTATGTTTACAGTGCTCGTGAAGTGGGAGATACCATGTAATGAGGAATATAGGAAAGAAACTTTTTCAAGTGTGGGAACAAGCAACAGACATCAACAGTAATTTATGTAGTCTAAGCATACATGCATAATTCACTATTATAATGAAATAAATTCAGCTAAGTTAATCTGACACATTTAATGATATATATATAATCCTTTCTTGTAGTGCATGGTAATAAGGCATTAAAAAAGATTTCAGATAAATAACTGTAATTAGTATCACTTGGGTGCCACAAAAGCAAAGTTTAAATCTATTCTTTGTTGTTTTTCCTGGATTCCATATTTAGCAACAACATGAGTAGCTTCTCCTGATGAGCCATACTGAGACAATTTTATTCAGTCTTTCATCAGTATTTATTAGGTGCCTGCTGTATACCAGGTATGGTTCTTGACACTGAAGATAAGACAAAGTATTTATTTCAAAAGTGTTAACTCTGGCCATAGGACACTTCCAACAGGCTAAGAGCACAAAAAAGATATTGTAATATAGTTTTTAGGCTACTGCAACAGCTTCCTGGTGAAGATGGACCCTAATGTATAAGTGTGTGAGTTCTGCAGACACTGATCCAGCTGTCTGTTTTTCCCCAACATTTGAAAAAGAAAGAAAACTATGTCTGTATTAAATATGTGCAGATTTTCTTGGGCATTGTTCTTTGAACCATACAGTGTCATAGCTGTTCATAACCTTTCCTTTGTATTAGGTACAATGAGTGATTAAGAGATGAGTAAAAGGGTGTACGGGGGATGTGGTCTGGTTATGTGCAAAGAGCATGTTACTTTATTGAAGGGACATAAGTGTCAGCAGACGTCAGGACCTCAGGGGCCTGGGACCCAACACTGGTGGGTGCTGAGAGACAACTATAGGGTCAACCAGGACAAAGACTTGGGTGTAGAGATGAAGTGAGGTGCAGCCTAGAGTGAGAAGGGAGGAGCTGAGGCCTGCTTAAAAGGAGCCCATGACCATGTTAAGTGGGGTGGTCCTAGCAGTGGGGCTATCTAGGCTGCATACTTGCTGAGTTAGCATGTGGGGAGCCAAAGAGGACACCTGCCTTCTCAGGTTATGACCCTCAGTAGAAGAGGTACTTTGTCTGAAGAAGGAGGTAGATGCATCAGTTGAGGAGGAGATAGTTGTTGTGACTGTGCTGAGTTGAAGCTACAAATGGGACATTCTAGAGGACTCACCTGCAGACAGTGGACACACAGGGATCTGCAGACAGTTAACACATGGGGCTAGATCTGTGCTGATTAGCATTCAGCCACCAGCCACCATTGTCACTGAAATCAATTTGCGTGGGACTAAACTAAGAATTATATTTCTTCAGTTCCATTTTGGTAGTTCAGTGCCTGCCACTTTGGGACATTTCTGTCATCACTGCCTTAAGGTGTGATAATAACAAACTACTACCACTGCATACCTTGAAACTTCAGAAATTTATTCTCTAAGTGTTTTGGCAGCTGGATTCTGAAGTCAGAGTGTGAGCAGAGCTGGGATCCTTTCAAAGGCTCTGAGAAAGCTTCTGTTCCATGAGTTTCTCTTAGCTGCTGGTGTTGGAAGCTGTGTTCAGCTTCCAACTTTGTACCTATACCCACATCAGTCACTCAAGTCTCTGCTTCTGAGTTTCCTACTGCTGGCACTAGAGTTAAGCGCCCCCTTGAATGCCTAATAACCTCCTCTTAAGCTTGAGTAGATCTGCCAATAGTGTATTTCCAAATAAGGTCATACTCACAGGCATGGGGTGAATGTGTTTTTTGAAACACAAATCAATCACAAAATTGTACTGGATATACTGCTGCAGATACCAGTGCAGAGCAGAGGGAAACTGAAGCCACCAGAGTAGATGGGGCCCTCCAACAGATGTAGAGAGCGGCAAGAAGTGTCCCGAACAAGACCGTGAGGGACTTTATACTGCTTAGCTTTAAATTTCTGAGACAAGATATCTGACATACAACTGAAAGAAGGAAAGGTTTATTTTGGTTTATAGCTCCAGAGGTTTCTGTTCAGGATCATCTGGCCCCAAGTTGTGGGTAGAAGGCTACAACAGAAAGAAGCTGCTCATATCAGGCAATAGGAAACAGAGCTCCAGGGAAAGGTGTCAGAAAGGAAAGGCTCAGCAACAGATGTAGACCAAGGTGATGCCCCCGTGACTCGCTTGGACACATGCAGAAGTGTACCTTACTAATCTCCTAGTCATCTCTCAGATGATTGAGTCAGGATTAACAGTCATAGAAAATAAACATTATGGGATGGGCAGAAGAACAAAAACTCACATAGGAGCTATGAAAGAGAGGAAAACTAGCAGAGTAGAGAGGCTTGTTGTCAAACTCTTTCGGGATGATGAGTATGGGCAGGTAAGGCAGGAAGAGTGCTGCAAAGAATCCATTTAGCTGGGGCTGCTTCCAAAGATCTTCCCAGTAGATACAAAAGGAAGAAGTTCATGTGGCTTGGTGGCACAAGCCTGTAGTCCTCATTACTCAGAAGGAGGAAGCAAGAGGATCATTTAGGCCTAAAAATTTGAAACCAGCCTGGGTAGCATGCTGAGGAACCCATTTCAAATTCATTAATGAGTTAAAAACAAAGAGTATTCAATCCCAGGTCCTTCACGCCCTGCTGGCCCTGCCCCTGGGGTGCTCTGAGCTGGCCACCGAGACCAGGCATGGTGGTGCATGTGCTGGGGAGGCTGAAAGCAAGAGGATTACTGCAATTCCAAGCTGTATAGTGAGACCCTGTACCAAATATATAAATAAATTTCTAAAATGTTTAAAAACAAAGAGTAAAGGGCAGAAATCAGCTTGGGTTAGGAGTGAATGACAGATGTGGAAAGTAGAGACTAATTGGCAGAAGTGAAACAGAAAAGAGGCCCACTGCTACAGGGCTTGGTCACAGTGTAGCACTGAAAGCGAAGGCAAGGGAGTATGGTTGCTCTCTGGGTTGGGGGCTGGGTTACTTGCAATGTGGGGCTCTAGCCTGTGCAAGAAGAACATTTACTTCTTGGGATTTCCTGGGTAGGTGCTGGACCTGGAACCCTGGCCACTCCAGGGAACGATTGCGTATTTCCCCAGGTGAAATACACCTATGACTTCTCTTCACATCAGTGCCCTTCCTCCTTATCCCATCTGTCCTGATCAGTGTTCTCGGCATAGGCATCCTTCCCTCTAGCTCTGTTCCCCCAAAATGTGGCTACAAGAAACTGTAACTTGTGATTTCTTCCTCAGCCCCAGAGTCCCCTCCTCTTCCTCACTGTGCATTGCATCATGTGATACAGCAACCATTGTTGAATTCCTGTTATTTTGTTTAAGGAAATATTGGACTATTTTGAATGCTTTTTTCTATCATTATTTTGCATTCTTTAAAAATAAAAATAAGTAAATGCTACTTGTAACATTTTACTATCGTTGCTTTACCAGTATCCCTTTGTGTATCCCTTTGTCCTTCCATCAATCAACTTTACTTCCTGACTGAGTCACTCTTTTATAATTATTTTTAAGATAGTGTGGTTTTGTATTTGTATTACATTATAGTGGCCAGGAGCCCAATGACAGCCATCTTTTGTATCCTCAGCTCCTCAGACTGAGGTCATATCTAGGCTGCCCTGTCAAGAACCTGCCAGATGAGATAGCTCGGTGGCCTAAAGTGCCGGCTTAGGTAAGCTTAGGCAAGTACACAGGGACTGTGGTTCAATCACCAGCACCACAGGCCCTGCTAGCCCCAACCCCAGGGTGCCTGAGCTGGCCACCAAAGGAGAACTTGTGAGAATAACTGGAGACAGCATTCTCTGGTTGGCCCCAGCACAGAGCTGGGGCACATGTGTCCTGGATCTCCATGATGCACAGGTCATGTTTAGTTGCCCACACAGCTGACCAAACTCCAATTTCCTGCCTCCTTTTCCTCTGAGAGACATAAATTCCAGTAATAAATCCTTACAGATTTATTGTAAATAAATGCAGAGGACGTAGAGCTTCATATAGCTACTTCTAGCTGAAAGGGGTTGTATTCTGATGTTTATTTTCATGAGTAAACATGTTAGCCTCACATTTTTCTAATTTCATATTCTTGAAAGATAATGCTGGCAAATGAGGGTGCAGGTCATAGGGCTGTGGGTTAGCTCCCTTTTGACTAAGCAGTCATGGTTTAGGTGTCTGGGAACTACTGATGGTCACTGTTTGTCATCTAGTTGGAAATGCTAGCCTGAGATGTATGGTAGAAGTAAGGGATTGGTGTAGAGTTTGAGAGTCATTAAAGTCAGGGGCAGTTGCCATGCATCTATAGAGGACTAGCTTGGGCCAGGCAGGCTGACTGGAAGTGGGGCATGAGAATGGAGAAAAGGCCACTCTCCTGTAGGATTTCTGAATAGAGCAGGCTGAACCTCTTCACCTCTGTCACTATTGCCTTAGGTGAAAAGGTGGAGCAACACAGAGAGAATGGCTCTAATTGTTACCAAACACAAGACCTTTCTGTGAGTGAAAGGGCTAAGGCACAGATTGGAACTGTCCTGGGAAGACTGGGCTGGAAGGCCACAGACCTATGGGGGAGTGGGCCTCCAATCCCAGGTCTTGGGGCCAGGTCTTGCCCTGGCAAGCACAAGGGCCTGAGTTCAATCCTTGGTTCCACCAAAACAAACAAACAAACAAACAAACAAACAAATAAAAGCAAACCAATCCCAGGTCTTTGTCCAACTTTGGCCAGTGAGTGCCTTTGTCCTGTACATTGAATCAGAGGGTTCAGGAGTGAAAGTGTCTGGGCTTGGTTCTACTTTTTTGTGTGTGTGGAACCTGGAATTGAACTCAGGCCCTTGCACATGCCAGGCAAGTGCTTAAACTACTGAGCCATCTCCCTGCCCTTCTCTATTGGGGGAGAATAGGTGGATGGGAAAAGGTGACCTGGCATAGGGCAGAGGTGATGTTTGTGAAAGAGACAGGGTGGTGAAGAAAGTGAAAAGGAAAAATGTCCCATGTTCAAGGCAGAAGAGGTCTAAAGAAATGACAATGAATGTGGCCAAGTTTTCAGTGGTCAAGTGGGAAAAGGACCAGAATATGGTATGGCCCATGGGTTGCTCTTTAGGAGAGCTTCCAGGAGATGTGGCTGTCCTTGATTTCTGAGGATGGGACTTAGGTAACAGAGGTTAGGAGAGGGCATGAAGGCAAGGACTAAAGAATGCACTGTGGAGCCCTATGGAGGGAGACATGTGAGCTGAGCCATTGATTTCAGGACAGGTGTGCAGCAGAATGCTATTCTAGGCAATGGTTAGCAGATGCTCATGGAAAACAGAATGTTCCAGTAGCCATGTGAAATTCCTTTTCAGAAACTGACAAATGATAATTACCTGTTAATATTAATACTCCCTAGTCATGAATATACATTAATTAATATACATAAAATAAGGCCAATTAATGTTAATTCACAAAAAAGTATAATGATGGTTCAGTAGAATAAGCACTTCCCTGGCAAGTGCAAGGGTCTGAGTTCAATTCCTGGTTCTGCCAAAAACAAACAAACAAACAAACAAACAAATACCTATAAAAATATTAAATCACAATAATGAATACTTGCATAAGGTTTATAATGTGTCTTAAACCCTTGATTGGATTAATGAAATCCTTACACCTGTGTTATAAGCTGGATACTTTTAACCTCCCTCCTTCTTGATGATGGAACTGAGAAGTTCCATGCTGCTCCACTGGTTCCAACTGGTGGTAATGGCACTAGGGTGTGAAGCTCCATTGATTCTTTAGTCTGTTTATCCTACAAATGTACAGGAATGGTCCTTAGTGATGTTTGAGGACCTTCCTTGAGGAGGACAGGAGAAAGCGTGACCCAAGTCAAAGCAGAAGGAGGGGCTTCTGAGCTGCAGGAAGAATGCTGACGGAGGTTGCATCCCATAGTGTCTCCTCCCACTGACTGACTTCCTCTTGTGGATAGAGGAGAGTAGGGTGAAGTGGGGTGCTGAGAGGAGCTGTGAAAACTCATAGCAGCTGTGGAGAGGAATGGAAAGGAAATAGCATAGTGATTAGGAAAATGATTGTTAAGATGCATTCAAAAACCAGCTGTGAACTGAAAAACATGAATTTATAGTGAAGCAACTCAGCTCAGTTAAATATTTTTTTTTGCTGCCAACACTTAGTTGCAATGTGAATTCTATTGTGATCACTCCAACTCTTCCCTCTACCTGTGCTTTGGGGGCATTGGCTATTATTGCCCTGGTAGGTCAGAGGCTTATATATCCCTTCTCTTTCCTTCTGACAGTATTCTGCTTTCTGCTTCCATCTCAAGGACATGAGGCAATGGAGAAGAAATCTGAGCTATTAGTGAATTCCCTACTTATGACGTCATTGTCCAGGTCATATGTGATAGTGGCTCTGGAGAAGAAAGTGGCAATAGGGAAAGCATAGTAAGGGAGGAAGAAGAGAAAGAAGAAGCAGCAGCAGCACCCTAACTGTCCCCTCCATTCCAGTTACCAGAGTTGCTGCCTGCAGTTGTCATCCAATGTCTACCTCAGGGACATCTAAAGATGACCTCAGTGTGGTTGGGAGGCAAGTTGGGGTACATGAAACTCTGCCTCAAATATAGGAATTCATTAGCCATAGCATGGAGAGAAATACAAGACTTAGACGGGCACGAAGGAACTCTGTGGCTAGCTTTGTGCCTAGTAGGAGGGCAGAGGAGGTCCCTACAGACAAAAGGAAGCTATTTTATAGGCAGTAAGAAATTAATGGCGGGTCCTTTGGGGTTCATGTAGTTCAGGGCCTTCTGCTGATAAAGGCCTAGAGGTAAATGAAGGTTGAGCATAGGATGGGACATTTCTGCAAATAATAGGGTTTTTGTAACATGAAAGGGAAGTCTGAAGACCTCTGGATTGAAGCAGGAACCCATGCACTGCACACAGCCTCAGAGCAGAACCAGGTTGAATAAGGGAAAGGATAAGTCTGGCTGGACCAGCACAAAATATGCCAGTCTTCACATTATTCCCAGTGAAGCAGGCAGAAATTACTAACTTTAAGTTCATTTCCTCCTACTCTTTCATTATTGTTTGAAATGTATAATTATATTTAAGTAAACTGTATTATAAACTAAGTCTAGTTGCCATCCCACAGTACGAATTCAGTCATTCTTACCAAATCCCTAAGTATTGTTATGGGCAATCTTCTGGCTCCCTTTTATGTATCAAATTCAAGGTTTTAACCCTGTGAGTGGGCAAAGCAAAGCCATGGGTTGCCTTTAGAACACATTGCTCCTGTCTTATTTCTGTTGGGGAGTGAAAGTCATTCTGTCAGTATTTACATTGACAAGTATGTCTAATTTGATCTTAACACATAGGAAACCTCTTTTTTAATTTGAATAATATTTGTATTTTACATGCTATAAAATTTACTTGTTTAAAGTGTGCTGAGTATGGTATATGCATCGGGTTGCACAGTTTTTGCTATAGTCTGGTTTTAGGGTATTTTTAACATTTCCCAAAGAAATTCTGTATCTGTTGGCATAGTTCTCTCCACCCTCTTCCTATGGTTACCTGGCTCCAGGCAACCATTTATCTACAGTCTGTCTCTGTAGATTTGTCTAATCTAGACATTTTGCATAAATTAAGTCATATGGTCTTTGATCACTGGCTTCTTTCATGAGTATTGTACAATGAACCCTGAAGCCATGTGTTAGTTAAGGGTGCTCAGTTGAGTCCCTTATAGTTGAAAATCTGTATGCTACTTTAAAAATTATTTTAGGCCTTTACTAAGATTCTTGCCATTTCATGACTTTTTAAAAAAAATACAAGTTGGAAATTTTTATTATAAAGTATAAATGATTTTAAAATCTTGATGATAGGAAATAACTCAAATACTTTTATTTATCTTTTTAGAAAGAATATAGGCGGACTGAAAAAAACCCCACCAGTTTAAAAGAAAACACTGTTATCATGACACAGATTATGAATAATGCTGCTATGAACGTACATACCCAAGTTTTTGTATAAAAGTTTAAGAATTTCTCTTGGCTTTATGCTTAAGAATAGAATAGCTAGGCCATGACATAATAATTCTATGTTTAGTATTTGAGATATTGCCATATTGTCTACAAAACTGGACTGTTATGGTTGGTGTCCAGTTGTCCCCACAAAGCCTCAAGCACTCTTGGGGCAGCTTCTGGAGTCTGTGATCTCCATTACTGTGGGTGTGGAGGCTGCAGCTGCCTTGGGGCAGGTAATTTGCATTACAATGTAAAGGAGGAAAAAAGCCAGAGGCTCTGTGCTGCTGTTACCTCTCCCTTGTGCTCTTGCTCTTTGCCTCTGCCATGAAAAGTTGCTTTTTGCTGTGTGCCTCTCTGCCTTGGACCCAGCTGAATACTGACTGAAACCTCCAGTAACTGTGAGCTAAATAAGCCTTTCCTTCCTTCATTTTGGGTGTCAGGTATTTGTCCGAGCAACAAGAAAAGAATAACTGAGACAGACAAGGACATACCACTTTTCAATTCCTACTAGCAAAGAATGGGGATACTGACCTAGCCATATCCTATCAATGCTTGACTTTTAGCCACCCTAGTAGGTGGGAGGTGTTTATGCATTGTGTTTCTGGTTTGCATTTCTTTACCTCAGTAACTAATGATGTGGCACATTCTGTAAGTCAGGGACTTACAGCTTCCTCCCTAAGAAATTCCCTGCCTCACCTAATGTGACAGTGGGAGAGAAGATCCTCCCCCTTCCAGAGGGGTCCTACCTTTACTGAGGAAGAAATGCTGCAGAAAGGCCAGGAAAATCCTGGCCAGACAGGCCCTGATCTATAAAAATTCAAAGGACAGGGTTTGTAGAGCTTCCTCTCAGGACTTGTGGAAATTCTAGTGAAGGGAAGGAGGCTCCCAGCCTTTTGTCCCTCACCTCACTCTAGGCATCTTTTCTCCATATCCAGTGCAATAGCCCTTATTATAGATAAATGTGAGCAAGTGCTCCTGTGTGTGCTGTGAGCCCCTTGAGCAAGCTAATTAACCTCTGAGTAGGGGTTGTGGGAATCTTCCTCACGTGAAGTGTGCAAGGGGGGCAGTGTTGGGGGCTGACCCTTGGCCTCTGGGATCTCATGCTATATCCAGGTGGATGAGCTGGCACTGCGTTAGATTAGAGTATGCCCAACTGGCATCTGCTGCAGAATTCATTGCCTGCTGCTGGTAGGGAGAAACCCCCACATTTCTGGAGGTCACAGAAGTCTCCTGTGTTGTGATGTGAAGGTGAAAGGAAAAAGCAAGTACCTTATCATCCCTCTACACTCATTTGATGTCAGAGGTGCTCTGTGTTGTGTGCATGTAGGAGAAACTTAAATTTGGTTTTCCTTCTATATCCTCAGACCTCCTGTCTTGTTACTTTTCCTGTTGCTGAGACAAATTACCTCATCCCGAGCACTCTCCCAAACTTTTACATCTTTTCCGAAACGGCGGAGTTCAGCGAAGCAAACGAAGCAGAGCTGCAGCGCCTGGTGGCGGCCGAACAACAAAAGGCGCAGTTCACTGCACAGGTGCATCCCTTTATGGAGCTATGCTGGGATAAATGTGTGGAGAAGCCAGGCAATCGCCTGGACTCTCGCATTGAAAATTGCCTCTCTAGCTGTGTGGACCGCTTCATTGACACTACTCTTGCCATCACCAGTTGGTTTGCCCAGGTTGTACAGAAAGGACAGTAGACCAATGCCTGGGAGAGTAACAGAAGCAACGAAGGACTATTATGAAGCAGATTAAACATCCGCTGGGGGAAGAATCGTCAATCCATTGTCAGGTTAGCATCAGCCTGTTGGTGCTAAAAAGCAATAGATCAAAAAGCAAAACATTTATTTATTTGGAATTCATAAATTCCAGGTTGTAACACATCAGTTATTCAATAAATGTGAATTTCCCAAAACAAACAAACAAACAAACAAATTACCTCATCCCCAAAGTTAAAGGAGCAAATGCTTGTTTCAGTTCACAGTTTGTAGAGGTTTCATTTAGTAGTTGGCTGGCCCCAAGGCAATGTGGCCCAGCAGAAAGGCAGAGAGGCATGCAAAGGAAAAGTAGTCTGTGGAAGCAGGCGGGAGACAGCAAAGCCTCAAGCACCACCAGCACCAGCACCGGCACCGGCACCGGCACCAGAAATCACAACGCAATTCAGCAGCAGCAAGAGCCGACCTGACTCTCTTTTATGTTCTCCAGGCTACCTGCCTTTTGGGTGGTGCTACCTAGCACCATGCTAATTCCAATCAGTAAAATGATTTAGTAATCACACACTCTTAATCCCTGTGTCACACCTTTACTTCCAACATCACATGACTAGGTCCAGTCACCTGTTACTGAGGAGACTTTGAAGGGACATCTAGACAAAAACTTTCTTCTTGTTTTATCTTTCTTCCTCATACATGTAACAGAAGAGACTTTAATGTATATAGTTTGCCATGGTTTCAACCCATAATCAGTTGTTTCCAAGCAGGGTAGTACAGCATGACAGGGAACCACAGTTCATTGCAGTAGAAGATAGCAAAATCAATGGGAATGAGAGAGCGAGAGGAAGAGAGAGAGAGAGAGAGAGAGAGAGAGAGAGAGAGAGAGAGAGAGAGAGAGAGAGAGAGAGAGAGAGAGAGAGAGAGCAAGAGAATGGGGGTGAGAGCCAGAGCAAGACTGAGACTCTTTTTGCCCTGTCTCTTATTTTGTATGCAGGCTACCTGCCCTCGGGTAGGTGCAGCTCTGACACCCTTAATCCCAGCACTAGACCACAAATCAGTCACAAACTCTAGATTCAGCCACCTCTGAAAAAGCAGCCTCCATGAGTGCTTGAGGGTTTGGGGAGACACCCCAGCAGAAATCACAACACAACTCAAGAATGGGATATTATTTCAGTATATGAATTTAAATCAGTCAGAAAGTATGTTATGCTCTTACAAAATGAGAAGCTCGATTCCCTTATTTATATTTTTATTCATTAACTGTGGTGAATGTCATCTGGTTTAAAGCACTTTGAGTTAGTAAAAGTCACACATGTAGACATAGTTATGCAAACTGTATGATCACAAATGTTTAAACTGATATTACCATCCCCCTCACCTACAGACAACACAGATCTAAACATGTAACCTGAGGATACATAGATCTGTTTATAATTAACATACCATTTGCCTTTCTGTTGTTACTTTTAAAATCTCTCTGTGCTTGGCACATGTGTACTTCTGTTATTTAAGTTTTTCTGTATTAATTTAATGGTTGGTTGTTGTGTCCTTGAAGAATAGGAACCTTGTTACCTTACTTGCCTTAAACCTCATTGTCTACTGAACTGTATCAAAGTTAAAAATGCTGAAACTGCATAACTATATCAGGCACCAGAAACACACAGATGTTATTCTGTTCAGAAGCTAAGATACAAAAAAAATTTATTGAAAGGCATCTCTTAGGAACCAGGAAATAGAAGGAAGCATTTTGACAGTGGATTTTTCACTCACATTCAGACATTCATAAACACACATACATGTGCAGACCTAGTGTTCCCTCATGAAATATTTAATGGCCCAGGTACTCAAGTGCCTGAGGGAGTAAGAAAGGATCCTAACCTTTCTAGGATAAGGATCTCACAAAACAAGAGGAAGCAGGCAGTGGAGAAAAGTCTTTGTCTACCAGGGCCTAGATAAAGAGCTTTTGGGGTTTGCAAGGATTGGAAATGGGCAGGACCTACAGGTGGCTGAATCCATGCCTGGGGAGAGTTTGGGGCTAGATGTAGATAAGAGGTGGAATATCCAGGAAGGAGAGACTGGAGGCAGTAACTGGGCCACCCAGCTGCAAGAACTTTCTTCTTTTACTTTTTTTAGCATTAAGGATTGAACCCAGGACCTTACGAATGCTAGGCAAGTGAATTATCACTGAGCTATTCCAAGCACTGGTTATGGCCTTCATCATTGGCTAAGTACTACACTAGTAGATCTGAAAATGGAAGAGTCTTGGAAAGGACTCCTGGCATGCCTCTGGAGTTGCAGCTGAATTTCTCTCCCTTATGCTCTTAAATTCTTCTAAAAGAAGAAAGTAAAGAGGATGAGTTTTTCACTAAAATTGACTGGTATATTGTTGAATCATAACGTCATCTGTCATTAACATCTTATTGCAGAATAACCAAAGAAATCCAAGTGGTATTTGATTTTATAATTGGGCTCAGCATTCCTATATGATCTTCCATGCATCACAGTTCTTGCACTTGATCAACCATCTGTGCTTCTCAGAGTTTTAATCACATCTTGTTAAAATATGCACAAAGTAGCTTGAACATTAACCTCATCATTACATCTCCTATTGTAGCACAGCTCTAAGAAAGCCAAAATAATGACATTGTAAATTTAAAGGCCAGTTCTTCTAATACATTCTAGTAATTTCCACCCATGTACCTTGGTGTTATGGTTTGTGTCTAGCTGTCTCCTCCAAGCCTCATGCAGTCCAGGGGTGGCTTCTGGAGTTTGTGATTGATTATTGTGGGTGTGGGTGCTGCACTTTCCCTGGGCATGTAATTTGCATTATAATGTAACCGGGGTTGAGAGACTAGTGAGCTGCCTGAGCCGCTGCCACTTCTTTTGCTTGTTGATCTTTGCTGGCCTGGAGCCAGCTGAGTATGAACTGAAACCCCCAGTATCTGTGAGCTAAGTAAACCATTCCTTCCATAATAGTGAGTGTCAGGTTTTTGTCCCAGCAACAAGAGAAAAGTAACTGAGACACTTGGGGAACAGGTCCACATTTAAATGGGACACATTTTTTTTTTTATACTAATGAGGTTGTTACTGAAGGACACAGAACGATGTTCCATAGAAATATTTTTAAAACTCCAGTTAATAAAATTTATTTGTGAAGACTAATATAATCACTGTTTCTATCATGAATCAAAGAATGAAGGCTCTTCTGTTTTGTGCCAGTTCTAAAACTTTCAGGAATTTTACTCTCGCCATTGTTTACTCATGCGTTAGCAAAATTTACACATCCACTTTTGCACTGATTTTGAGGAGAACAAATTAATACTCTGGAAAAGTGAAAAAAAGCTTGGCATGCTTGCTTGCTGGGAATGAATTTCCCTAAATACCCAGCACATACAGTCAATGGGTATCTTCATTTTTTTTTTTTTTTTTTTTTCAGAACCGGGGATCAAACAGAAAGTGTGAGGGGAAACTATCTTTACTGATGACACCACGTAGTGAAAATCAAAGCAAAAGGAAAGATGTCTTTAGCCACCTTCTTCATACAGGACCCAGGCAAGATGTGGTTATGAGGAGCCACATGGCAGTGGTTAGGTTTTGGGACCTGTTTCTCCTTTCACCTGCTGACACTGAAAGGCAGGCTCACGTGGTGCCGATATCCCTGAAAGACAAACATGGTTTGGGCACTGAAGTTTAAGGTAACAGTTACCTAGTCTGATCAAGTATGAGTCACACTTTTTCACTCCTGTAAAATTGCTGGTTAGAGTTGGGGGGGCAATTCAGATAAGAAAAAAGTAGAGATTTCCAAATATTCACATGTGCACATGGATGAACATATCTATATCTATCTATATCTACATCTCTACATTTCTTATTAAGTCAGATGAATGAACATCAGCTCATACAGTGTTTATTACTTTTAAATCATGCAGTAGTTAGGACCAGAATAGGAATGCATTACCTAGCTGAGATCTGCAGGGAATCAGAGTTGGTGAATATGCAGGACTACTTTCCAATTAAGTTATTAATGATTTACAAATATATGGTTCTCTAGAGTGCTTACAAATATTTGGAAAATGCAATTACTTAAAAAAAGATTCAACAGGCTAAAGTTATCCCTCTCAAGTAAATTCTGTATACACCATTCATTTACATAGTAAATCCTTTCTTTACAAATAAAGAAAAGAATCCCAGCTCTTTTCTGTACAATCACGGAGGTCTGGTTGTGTGAAGTCTGAATTACGGGTGTGTTATGGTTTGTGTCTAGCTGTCCCCCCAAAGCCTCAGCCGTCAGAGGGCAGGGTGGCTTCTGGAGTCAGTGATGGATTACTGTGGGGGTGGACGCTGCACCCACCTTCGGGCAGGTAATTTGCATTGCAGTGCAATGCGTGAGGGAGGCCCTGGCTGCCTGAGCTGCTGCCCTGCCTTTGCTCTTGCTCCCTGCACCTTCCAGGAACTGCTGCTCTGGGCTCTTGCCACTGCCTTGGAGCCAGCTGCGTACAGACGAAAACCCCAGCTAACTGTGAGCTAAGTAAACCTTCTTTCCCACTGTAATTTTGGGTGCTGGGTGTTTATCCTTGCAATGAGAGAACAGTAACCAAGACAGGGACTTCCTACATCTAGAGTTCTAGCTGGGGTGCACTTTATTCCCACATTCATACAAACACAGTGACTGTGCAGGGTCACCTCAGAAGGAGAAGTTTTCTCCAAGATCTTGTCACAGTATTCTTGCCCTGGTAAGCAAAACTGATGAGAGGAAACAGTGGCTGCTTCAATAGTATCAGCAAGTGACATACAGTAGGAGTCACTTGTTTAAAAATTACATAAAGTAAGAGATTTGTTTTTGCTTTTAAGTTTGTACTGCTTAAGTCTGTCTCTTGAAACATAACTTTGCGTTAAGTTCTCTCTTTTTTTCCCCTTGTTTCCTTCCTTGTTTAGCTCTTTTTTCTTCTTTTCCCCTTTCTTCTTTCTTCTCTATCTCCTCTTCCTCCTCTCCTCTCTTCACCCTCCTCCCCTGTCTTTCCTTCCCCTCCCTGCCCTCTGCTCCCCTGCCCTCCCCTTTTCTTTCATTCTAGCAGTGTCTTACTATGTAGCCCAGGCTTGCCTTGAACTCATAATCTTCTCATCTCAACCTCCCAAGTAGCTGGAATTACAGACATATGCCACTGTACCTGGATCTGTTTTTTCTATCTCAGCAATAAGTACGGTGATAGCAGCTTGATTTTTCTATTGTGGGAAAGAACTGATCTGAGTGAAATTGAAAGCTTTAGTATGTTTGGTCACAAGGAGAGGAGAATGTATTCCTTGAACTAAACATTGCTTTACTTGCTTATAGAGTTCAGCAGACTGTAAAAATGTTCTTTCTTGAGAATAGAAATATAGACTCTGAGGCAGATTGACAGCTGATAATCAGCTGAGCCGAAGCAGCACAGTGCTGGGTGTGGGAGGCCACCTGAGGGCTGTGCCAGCAGCGTAAGAGGCAGAAGTGGAGAGGAAGGTCCTACGGAAAATTGGAATAGATGGACTCTATCTTAACTTGATAAAAGCCATCTATGACAACCCAAAAGCTCATATAATCCTAAATGGGGAAAAACTGAAATCTTTTACTCTTCAATCAGGTACAAGATAAGGATGTCCTCTATCACCCCTCCTATTCAATATAGTGTTGGAATCCTTAGCAACAGCCATTAGAAAAGAGGGAGAAATAAAAGGAATAAGAATAGGAAAAGAAGAAGTTAAATTATCACTATTTGCAGACGACATGATACTTTACTTGGAAGACCCCAAAAATTCCACCAAGAAACTACTAGAACTGATAGGGAAATT